>VZTV01064531.1:0-34571 GCA_013400875.1 Anhinga rufa
GGGGCAGACTTTTGAAGGATAGCATTCTTTTTAAAAAGGGGTCAACAATAGGTCAACAATAGAAGAAAATAGGTCATGTCATCTTAATTGGGAAATCATGAATTTAGGGCTGTCCCCATCCTGGTAATACAGCAAGGACCTTTGTTCCAAGCATTAGGCAAAAGCCAGCACCGTTAGCCAAAATAACTTTTCAAGCAAACTCTCATTGAATAAATCTTTTACGCTGAAGGGAACATTTTTCAGTACTCTGCTTTTTAACCCAGTAACTTTAACTGTCAAGCCTGACAAGTATGGAAAACTGTTTTCTTACAAAAGTTAACATAAAAAACGTTTTCCACTAGAAGGAGTTTTGCTCACTACACATTAACTCTCCATTTTTCCATTTAACACTAATTGCTATTTTTCTCCATCTTTTTTTCTCTCCAAGATCTGGACTTTAAAGAGTCTGAGTAGACAGATGTTAACGCTTGTTTATAGAAGTTCTGTAACATGGATGTATTGTAATGAGCTAATTATATTTAAGAGAAGGATCTGGGAATAACCATGACCCGTTAATTACTTTCATTCACATGCTCCTGTTCTTTTTCCCTACTGTTTCCAAGTGTCTAGGTGAATTCTTGAAAATATTCAGGAGTCTAAAAACATGCTGGGACTTTCAGAGCCAAATGACAACATGAATTAACAGCCACATGGGGTGGAAAGGGAAAAGGAGTGCCAGCCCATTAGGTCATCAGCTTACCAGTGGAGACATACTGGCTCAGCAAACTGCAGACACGTCTCAGGAGGGGTTCATCCCTCCCAACTTTACCTTCTGAACACTGCATCTAGTCTCAGGTGTCTCCTTAGTCAGTGAAAAGCACCAGTACCTCCCAGTGACAGCGTGGGTTGACAGGGGACAAATCTGCACTGCATGGACTGATGTTAACTGCCCTGGTGGGTTTGCCGCGGGAGTCCCTGCTGCTCCCAGCACGCTGCAGCGACAGGCTAGATTATGAAAGGATAAAGTCTGAAGTGATTTAAGACATGTAACTTGATTTGAAAATGTCCACACTAGTAGGATTTGTGTTGATTTACCTCCATACGGTTCTAAGTGGCTGCACAAATAGTCCAGAGATGTCCCCTAAAAGGGGGGCCCAGAAGATGCAGCAGTGCATGAAGCCTGTTGAGCCGCTCATCTGTGTGGATGCGCTTCTTCTCTCTGGGCAGGTAAAGGAATCAATATGAAGCTAAGTGAATTAATCTGTATCTGGAATGCTTTAACAAATAACAAGGTTTTCAGAAAATTCAGTCCCCGCTTCAATGTTTCTTCTGGAAATCCTCATCTAAGCTGGTAAGAAACAAATAAAATTCCTAATTCACTTCTAGATCAGCCTATTTTTGTAAAACCACCTCTTGTTTTACACTGCGACACACAGGCAGCTGAACTGGTAGCATGCATAGTGCCGGGGCTGTTGGATTAATCGATGACAAAACCAGACAGGACCACTGTGATTTTCACTTCTGACCCCCTGGATAACCCAAGCCACAAGACTTCCCAGAACTGATTCCTCCTAAAACTACAGCAGATATTTTAGGAAAAGAAAAACATGTAAAAATTTCCAATGAAACAGAATGCTTCGTATTTCTTGGTGCACTGTTGTGTTTAATTGCTCTCTATGCTAAAAATGTGTTTTACATCTAGGCTGAGTTTACCTACCTTCAGCATCTCTCTACTGTTTTTTATTGCATGTTTGTTTGCTGGACTGAAGTCAGCCTTTTTATTGTGTTTATATTTCTCTCCACCAGGATGTTCAAGTCTCCCATCACCCTCCTCTTTGTTAGATGATGCAAACTGTCTCCTTCAGTCTCCAGTGGGTAGATGTGCTTTCCAATCATTTAACAATTCTTAAAACCTTTTTCTCAATTCTCTCCAATTTATCAACATCTTCCTCAAAATACCAAAGTCACAACTGGAAACTGCAGGAGGAGCGCCTCCCTCCTCATCTCAAATAGTCCTCTTTTTATACACCTAAAGATGACATTTCCCTTCTTTGCCACTTGGATGATTGTCCCCACAGCTTCACACATCTTTTTCAGAGACATCAGGTCCCAGGATACAGCCCAGCTCTACATGGGTCCTATTAAAACACATTGCTTTTTTTATCCAGGTTACTAATGGGATCTAAATCATTCTGCACTGGTGAGCTGTCTTTTATTTCAGTTCTCTTCTTCAGATTTTGACCTCACTCGACAGAGCTGTGATAACTCCAGGACTCCATTAGAAGCATGTCTACTCACTGACGAATTCCCATTTAAAACTGGAGACTATAGCAGTTTCTTATCCATTTCAGAGGTGCCTAATTGGCCTTCTAACATTCCAGTCCTGTATAAGAAGTTACTCGTAGCCAAGGCAATACTTTCACAGGATCACAGGGTGATTCAGGTTGGAAGGGGCCTCAGGAGGTCACCTAGTCCAACCTGCTCCTCAAAGCAGGGTCAGCCATGAGACGAGACCAGGATCCTCAGGCCTTTCCAGAAGTTTATCACATCAGTACTATTACAGTTATCAACACAACTTGTAATCTTCCTAAAAAAAAATCTAATTAGACAAGAACCATATTCTATAAGTCCGTGTTGATTGACACTACTTACATTAATCCCCTTAATTCTTTACTAATTACATGCCCTATCAGCAATTCCATTATTTTGTCTAGGATTAATGTCAGGCAGAAAAATCTGTAGTTATGTGAGCCACCTTGTTTATCCCGTAAAAAATAATGGCACAAAACTAAACTTCTTCCACATAGCTGTAACTTGCTGGTATTTATTATCTCTAATTAAGAGCTGCTATACAATATTCTTTTAATATAAAAGGTATTTTATTGTTAAAGGACATGATCACATCATCTCCCTTTTCCCCATAAGAAACAGAAATATTTATTGAACTCTTCAAAATTCTGTACAATATTACTAACAAGGCTATCATTTTCATGTAGCACTGATCTATTGTAAACATAATTATATCACTCAAGAAAGAGAGCTGCATTTCTATGGGGATTTCATTTTGAAAGCCATATGTTGGAGCCTTGTGCTTCAAGTACTAAAAATGTGCTCAGAATTCCTGAAATTATGCTTGAAAATATCCAGACACAAAAACAATTGCATCTAACATAGAAGAAATTCTATATTAGGCCTCATTTTTACAGATCAAGGGGAACTGATGACAGAATGTAAAAATATAGTAGCAGCTTAGGTACAAGAGACTGATTTGATTACATTTGTTATGTGCAAATAGAATAAAGTCCAAACGAGTAATGTATCTACTTGATGATTTAAAATGCCAGCTTAACAAAGCTGAAAATAATTACAAAGCAAAACAATTGGGAGAAAGAATTTGAGCAGGAATCTGTGAATGATAATTGGGAACTGTTCAAGCCCATTTTACTGCCTTACAGAGGAACCACAATCCCGCAGAAAAGAAAAAAGGCTGTGCTGGTTAAAAGCTGCTCTGGCTTGGAGGGCAAGTGAAAGCCAAATCAGAAAGTAATAAATGCATGGGAAATTCTTCCCATAGAAGACAAGAAACAATAATAGCAATGAATATAAGTCAGCAGCAAGGAATTCCACAAAATTGGTATGGGATGTCATGCACGGATTGAAGGAAAATAAAGATACTGTGGACAAAAGAGGAAATGAAGGTTTTGTCTTTTGTGTGCAGAAGGTCAAAGATTCAGATCAGTAAGCAGCAAACACGCTGCAACAGGCAACACAAGTGAAACCTTCTGCTGGCACACTCAGTTTTGCTGTTGCTGGATTAGGTAGCCCCAGTCCTCTCCCACGCTGGAGTCATCCCTGTCTGTGACACAGATGTTATCTAAAAACACAAAAGGAGTGGCGAGTTGCCCCAAATGGGGTTGAAGACTATGCATTTCCTCAGCTGGCCACTCTCCTGGGCTGTAGTGGCATGGAAAAGGCAACAGGCCGGCAGGAACAGGACATAAGCAGAGGCAGAACTGAAGGAGGAATGAGCCATCACAGGATGCTCTTCCAGACAGGCCACTTGTGGTGGCTGTGGCACACACGGGGTGCCTCTGTATTGTTAGCTGCAGGACACTGGGGTACGGATTTGACCAACCAAAGACTGCTAGGAATCTTCTAGAGTTAAAAAACATCATTGCTGTCTTCAGCTCTTTCCAGCTAACCTTTGACCTATGTCTGCAAATGTTCTGGATTATAACACACAAGTCATTGCAATCTCATTGTGCTGTGCTATGTTTGTCCATCCAACCCATCTCCAGAAAAACAAAGGACCAAGGACGAGTGCCATGGAGCTAGTCCAAGGCTTCAGAACAACAGCATATAGAGCCGACAGAGCCATTCCCAAAACAATCATCCCAGGCAGTAAACACCTCACAGCAAGCAGTATGTGAATGCTCCAAAGCCTCCCCAACCACCACGTCTGTCAGGCTTCCCTTACCCAAAATACCAAAGTACACGATGATGATGAGATCTCAATATTGAGTATGTTGGGTCGCAGGACCTCTTTGAGAATAAAGACACTTACGAATGCCAGGAGAAGGTAGCCAGTCCTGAAGAGACCCAGAATGTCCAAAGGCCCAACACAAGACACTTAAGTGCATGTCTGCATTCAGTAAGTGTCTTCCAGCACCACATGTGGAGTCTGAGCCAGCTCCCAGCTAGTGAGGTCAGGAGAAAACTTTGTGCGGCAGGTTGTCCCACTGTTGCTGCTTTGGGGTCTCTTCTGGCTTGCTCACGGCACAGAATACACTGCCTTAACCAAACCCTAGAGACTTGTCCAACAATGGTACCAAAAAAAAAAAAAGAAAAAAAAGAAAAAGAGGACCCATGGTCCTAGTTAAACGAACCCAAATGCTATGTTAATCTTCTGTCAGATGATACACAACAAAACAGCCACAAGGCTGCTCAGTTTTGTATGGCTCAGCCTACAGAGGTCATGCAAAGGCTTTCCTGTATGTTCTCCTTTCGACCAAGAACACAGAGGATGATCTGCTTTAACACAGTGAAACAGGAGACAGACAAACAGCTCTTCCACAAAAGTATGCCAGCTGCTCTCTATAGATACAGCAAATAACTCATTCATGGGTGAGGACATGCTCTTGTGGCAATGACTTCTTTGCAAAGCAAGGTTTTCAAGGGAAGGCCCTTAAGGGTTAAATTTCCTCCCTGTCTCCTCCTCTTCTCCACCAGCCTCCCTCCTCCAGCAAAGGATCCTTGTGAAAGAATCTGTATTCGATATGCACCAAGAGACACTCTGGTCTGGGCTTTTTAATAAAGAGCAATTCCTTTGCATTCTCAGGTGTCCCTTAAAATCAAGCTCTGATATTTCTGCTGCATTATTACCATGGTCTGTAGATGTCTTCAGACTCAGAAAAGCCATTTGCTCTGCAGGTATGCTTTGCCCCTGCAGTGCCGAACAGTTTCTCTCTGTTAAGAAAAGCCCCTCTAGAGAAATTGGTACTTGGAGCCAATTAATGGACCTCTTCCACCTTCTGTCTTGCCAGTTTTTCTTGGCAACAACGTCCAACCCCAGTGGCTGAGACACCGGTCGTTACAATGTGCCATTAAAAACTGAAACTGAGGAAATAGAGTGTGTAACCTAGGCAAAAAGGAGGCGCCTGAAACATTGCTGGCCTTACTTTTTCTAACCTGTGCACCATTCTTAATGATGCACTTCATGATTCAGCTTTTGCGGCGCCGCTAATTAACTCCGGAGAGCATAAGAGCTGCATGGCACAGAGATAAATTTAACTCCAAAGATGAGCAAAATCCCCATAATTACAATCAGGGGAGCAAGGTGTTCCTGGAACCACAAGGAAATGGGGAGGGAATACCTGGCTCCCAAAGGTGCAACTGCTCAGCAACACCTCTGACCACAGGACCAGTTCTAGATAACCACCTAAAACTGGGACTTTAACAACCACCTGCGATCTGGGCTGAGAAAGAGCCATTTTGTACAGCCCAAAGTGAACATTCAAGCTCTTCAGTGTCTCAGCCAAAATCCCCATGGACTTTCCTGGGCTGAGAAGAAAAGACTGCATTAAACTCTCCAAATTATTGCCTTAGAAAATCCATTCTATTCCTCTGAGCAGACGGAATGAATGGGGGAAATTTAGGTCTGGATTAAGTTTAAATGCAGGGCTTGGAATCAATGGATCATATTTCGGTTGAGATTCACAGATTCTTATCTCTTCAGATATGATAGGCTGACCTCCTGCACCATCCAGGTCAGACAACTGCAATTAAAAGAAACAAAAAAGTCTGTATCAAGCCCCTTCACTTCTGTTTGAGCTACAGAGTATTTCTGAGGAAGACAGACACTCTTGATTTGAAGATATCAAGCCACAGAGAATCTACCACATACCCGGTAAACTGTTCTAGAGGTTAATTATTCTCACTGTTAAAAATTTATACCTTATTACCAATTTGAATTTTTCTGGCTTCAGTTTCCAGTCATTGGACCTTGTCATGCCTTTGAGTGCTCAATTAAAGAACACTAAAGCATCAGATACCCTTTCCATCTGTCAGTGCTTAAACACAGAAATCTCAGTAGCTGGTTCTCATGAGGTTTTTGGCAAGATCTGAACTAACAACAGTAACTTTTCTGTCTGTCTTCAGATCTGACTTGGAAGCCAAGTCAAAAGGGTGATTGTAATTCATTTTTAATAATTAGTGATTCTTCAGAGGGCTGGGTAATAAATAGATCTGATAGGAAAAACTAATGAATCTTGTTTTTATCAGAATTCACAATTTTCTCTAGTGAAATGTTTCATTGGAAGAGTTCAGCTTCAAAGGATGGCAGTGAAGGCTTCATTACACCCTGCGAGCTAAGCAGGTTCTGCCCCTAAGTGTGTCCTGGAGCCTAAACCACCGCGGCATTCACACCCAGCATCTCACAGAGCGCCAGGCGCGTGATGCGGCTGCAACAGCACAGGGTCATGGCCAAGTGAAACTGCAGTTCCACTGGGAGCTGGATCACAACTGAAACAACCATCCCTACTGTGACAGCAGTAGAAGTGAACCTGAACACATCCCAAACAGCTCTGGAAATTAACCCGAATACATCCCATGAGTGTTGAAGGATTTTCCTCCTCCCACCTCCCTCCTTCCTCTCCCGTGGAGCAAATCAAGTTTTTGACAAGCAACTGGCAAAAATAATCTACATGTTCAAACAAGTATCACATGACATCACCCCGCAGCGCTATGCTATGCTAGACAGCCTCCTCGGTACCTGCCCCATACCTGATCGGTATCTGCCCAAATGAAGGTATGGCAATGTTTCCGCTAACAGAACTTTCTCTCTCTAAAGAGCCACAAACAGCTTTTAGACAACAAAAACAGGTGTTGAAGGAGACCTAGACAAGGCTTACGAATTCAGACTGCCTGAACCCGAATGACTGGAGCAGTCAATGACTGCTTCCAAGTGAACCTTAGATGGACGGGTGGGAAAATGAAGACTTGTGATGGAACTAGACTTGCAATCCCATTTCTGCAGCTACTGCCATATCTCCTGCATGCGAGATGTTACTTCATTGCTACTCTGATACACTGCTCACGAGCCAGCTATTAGGATGAACTATGCTTCCTGCAGAATGGCACTTACCTGCTTGAGGCAATGGTGCCATATTCTGCCATTGAATTAATTTGCCATATGACAGGCAGACAGAGTACTCAAATACGCCTGGAGCCCAGTGATTTTGGCTCACTTTCACGAGAGATATTTCCTCT
The DNA here is from genome assembly GCA_013400875.1 of Anhinga rufa. NCBI lineage: Eukaryota > Metazoa > Chordata > Aves > Suliformes > Anhingidae > Anhinga > Anhinga rufa. Next base: position 7,747 of record VZTV01064531.1, read on the forward strand.
ATGCAAGCAGCCTCCATTATGATCAGGGGGAAAAGGAACTAAGTTTATCTCCTAGACAAATATTTATTTGCTGGCCTATCAGCAAAGGATCGCTTTGGGGTTTTATTGCTTCAGCTTGAACTATTACTTCCCCCATTGCTTTTCTTATTTAGCCCAAAAGCACAGGATACTACCACAAAGATCCAAACTCACAGGTGAGACTATACACAAGACCTTACAGCCAAGAGCCATATGGATTTGGACAAATATTGCAGAAAATCCTCAAGGTCTGTCCAATTCAGCTACAGACACTTTTTGTCAGTGTAAGTGTTCAGAAAATGAAAACAGGTTACAAAGGTCTATTCTCTCCTATAAAACACTAAATGCTCACCTGAGGTAAGATGATTCCCATGCCTGACATCTGCTTCTATAAAGCCAGATCCAAAATGTTGCAGGGAAGAGGCTCTGACAGGAACTGAGAAGCATTTCGGTGGATGATATTATTCATTAAGAGTCCTGATGCAAAACCACAGAGATCTGTAAATGGAAAAGACCTCATAAGTGTCCCCCACCTTTCCTCTGGCCACCACAGGATTGTTCCCAAACCTTCAGCTGTCCACAACAGCTTAAAATGCCCTCAAGTGGGGAAACCCACCCTAAAAAAGGCAGTTCAGTGAACAAACGCTCCCCTTCCCTTGCTGACCTCTGGGACAGCCCAGGCCACCTTTCCCCCCTACAGGCTAGTACCTCTCCCAAAGTCAGATCTTCCAAGCCCATGGGCAAGAAATCAGGCAGCAGGAGGTCAGGCTCATTTCTCACATTCTTCAGGTCATCTTTCCCAAAGATTCCTGTTACTGAGCCTATTTTTGACCCCGTAACCTTGGCCAACTTAATCTTCCTATTATCAGGAGGAAATAGTGATAGCTTTTATTGTATCTACCTGTCTCAGATTTATTGTACCCAGATGGATCACTCTGGGCTGTGTTTTCTATTAAGAAGTATCTTTATTTTATCACATCAGTAAGAGAGGTATGCAGGTCATGAAGGCTGTTCAGCCCAGCCATCAGACACATAATATTTTTCTTTGCTAAAGAAAACTGCAGGAGTTACTAAGGCCCTGAATTAGCAAAACTCCTAAGTATAAACATAGCTTAAAAATACATGCTTATTTCCCATTTAGATCATGGGAAATTACAGCTCTATTCCAGCAGGCACCTACAGTTTTTCATATATAAACATTTATAAATATATAATTACATGTTAGCTGAATAAGTACACCTCAAAGCACATGCTTGAATATATTGCTGAATCAAAGCTCAAACACCTTCCATACCAATCCTGCAATGAAGCACAGTAACGTTATTGGAAATACTATTAGCAGTGACAACATCTTAATAAAATGCAGTTTTAATGCTAGGAAATATCCTGTCTTATCTAACCTAATCAAGACACCAGTGGCTGCTAAATGACAAGACCTGCATTTGATCTCGCCTTTATACAGCAAACACAGGAACACAAGCTCATAAACAAGTGAGGAAACACATTTAACCAACAACCCACAACTTACTTTCGACAAGCTTACCGATGTCAGCACATGTGATAAAATTAGCCTGTTGGAGTCTGCGATTTTGGCATGATTATCTGCTAATTACATGCTGTAAGCTGAGAGGGGTGGGCTTAGCAGCTCTCCAGGGGCTGCTGGCTGCTTGTCTTCCCACAAAACTTGCTCACAAGGCATCTAAAAATAACTTTATAGGCAAGTCTTCTTCTGAAGGGAGAGGCAGGGCAAAACAAAAGAGCGTAGACAGCTTAACCTCTTCATGCCCAAATATCCACATTTGCAGCCAGGTATCCAACACCCACATCAGCAGAATCGAATCTTTCAGCTCCTTTTCATCAAGGAGCCAAGGCCTCAACCCTCTCCTTTTACTGATTTTCTCCAAATTCAGCTTTCTACATCTTCAGCTCTGCCCTATCCCTTTAGTATCAGCACATAGCCATTCCCTCTGTTCCACAAGTTGCTTTCAATCCTACATGGAAATCTTGGGCTCTGCTACAACATACCTGCTAACTGAGTTTCATGCACACCTGAAAGCTGGTTTCATGCACAGAGAGGACAGGCTGCCCTGTCTCTTCAAGCCCTGTGACTGACAGCAGCGCAGGTTACATGCCTGCATAGATAATATGAGTAGAGATTTACCCAGCAGCTTTCCTGTGTCCAATCTTCTCTGCCCTGCTTCCACTTCCCTAGCAGCAGCTGCTGATTTCCAACCAACTCTGATTTTATGCAGAGGACATATTCATCCCAGTTCTTTTCAAAGGATGCAAGTTACCCATGTCCTGGAGTATGTGTGGGAAAATAACGATGTTATTGTCATAGGCATATGACAAGCACATGATCATTTTCAGTAGTTATCTTGATGGAGCAAATCTATCAAAAGAGTGAAACAAGCTAAGTGGATGAAACACAAGCAAAATTTTATCCATTAAGCAATTCTATTAGGTTACAGACCAAAGGAGGTTATTGATTCAAGGAGCACAGCGTGAGCGACTAAATACTTATGAGCATCAAAGACCCACTGCAGTCAATTACTGCTCACAGCCAGTAACTGGAGCTTCACATTAGGAAAGGATGTGTTGTTCCAACATCAGTGACTTGCTGAAAAGCTATGTGTTTGGTGCTAAATATGATAGAGCATGTATAAGGACTATGGACAAGTGATCACACAGGGAATATTTAAGCTTCTCAACAAACTAATTTTATACTGCTGATGATAAGCAAACCAGGAAGAAGCACAGAAACTCGAATACAGGCTGCACACAAGACTGGCTCTTACACGAAGGCTGAACTGATACTTTTTAATACAAAATTGAAAAGAGACCAAGCTTATCCATTTCTTAGATGATCAGTCATGTTTTTCATCACAAGTTCATCTCCATATTCAATCTGATGAACTTTTGCATTAGACTGAAGGCAACCAACATTAGCAACTGTTACAGTTGAAGTCTCCCTGAGACAACAGGTAGGCAGGTGGGTGACATCTACAAAAAATATACAAGTAAAAGCATAATTACAAGTAGTATCAAAATGGCAATTTCCAAAAAGTAAAAGCAAACTCCTATGAGCAGCAGCAGAGAAGCAGTGTTAGAGGAAAACGCTATACCTAAACCTCATTAACGATCCTAAACTTTCCAAATTACTTCATATTGCCATGCGGACAAGATATATATATTTTTTTTAAGGCTTAATTTTTAAAGGTTGCTGAAAAGGAGATGAAGACACTCACACACCTCATCCACCCCTTCTGTTGTCCACCCAGAATGAATACACAAGCCAGGCCTATTATGTATTAAACCGAAAAACAACCACACTTGCAAGTCTCCTGACACTTGCTAGTCATTATGCTTCCACTTGTAGATGAGGCTAAGCTTGTTTCCCCAAACAAAACTCAGTATCTGCTGAGGGAAATGCAGAACTTTGCTGGCAGAAGGGAGGCACTTTGCATGCCCGTTTCCCTTTTTCCCCATTAATCCCCCTCCCTGTATAGCTCCTATGTGGACAGAATTAAATTATTTTTAAAGCTAGTTTTTCTTCCAATAGTGTCACCACTGTTTTCCACCAGAAGCAAATGCACATAAACACAAGTTCAAGCTGATTTAATAAATCTCCCTGTTCTCTGATGCTATTGTTCCTTGGCGAGGCTGGCTAACGTCAGCTTTCAAGAGTCAGAAAAAGCTGCCCCCTCCCCACGGTGCAGGATCCACTGGGAGCTTTGGTTTCAAAGCGTGTGTTTTGTATTCTTTTTAATTCTCAAATGCTAAAAATGAATTGGGGAACTAGGACAGCTGCTGGAGGCTGTTGTGAGGTGGCGATTTAGAAGGGTTTATGAAGCCAGGCACCCTGCCTTTTACAGAAAACATTGTATTCCCCAGAGACATTTTAAAATAATAGGATAGGATATAGTTCTAGTATTTGCTCATGTAAATTGTTTTTCTTCAGCCTTTTTCTAATTCTGTTGGCTGATACAAAGGATTAAAAGTATCAGCATGTGGAAATCATGCAGACAAACCCTCAGTAATCCATTTTTACCCAACCTGCATATCATCAGGCCTTCAGTCTGAGAGCTCAGAGACCGAAACTGATGGACACTCTGCAACCTGAACTGATTACAACATAAAATGTCACAAAAAAGGAGCCAGCTTCTACGTTTTATTTTCTGATTGATATTGGGATTGATATCTGGATTATTGATATGGGGTTCTCCCTCGCCAGCTGGTTTGGGGCAGGGGTTGTGTGGTGTGTGCAGACAGTCCAATGTGGACATGTGTGTGCAAGCATGCAAAGTCAGTCTGTGACCTCCTGAACATCTTCATGCACAGATCCAGGCTGCGGATTTGCACGTGCTCTGCATGCGTTTTTGGGCAGGTGAGCAGGGGCACAACTCATGCTATCACTTACACACGTCTTGCATGGCTGCAAGTAACATGTATCTGCCACAGGAGGCTGAACAGGAGTTGATTTTCTGTGCAAACATCTTACTAGAAAAGGAAAACCCACAGTGTATACAGTTGAGCTGCGCTTTCAACTTCACTTCCCACAGCCTTGCAGAGCTGCCTCCTGCCTCCTTCCACCCTGCTGCCTGTGGGATCCCAGCACACTTGCAGCACACACAATTTCTATTCCATACCCACTGTAGGTTTTGTAGTGCCCACCATCTAGCAACTCTCTAAAAAAAATAAAATAAATTAAAAAAAAAAAAAGAAGCTTAAAAGCCAGGGGTGTAAAGGCTCTGGCTTCTCCTAGGGCACAAAATAATGTGAGGTCATGGGTTTTTTGAGAAAATCCATTTTCTGCCCAGTGGAGAGGTGTGAGAGTGCTGAATCACAGACACAGCAGATTAGGAAAAAACATATTTTGTTGAGACCAAAATGTTTAATCTGAATACTTGATCTGAACCAGCCTGGGTTTAACTGAAGATTTGCCACAATCTAGGCAAATTCCCACAGTCTTCCAGAAGCTCTAGGTTTGGAGCAAAGCTATCCAGCCGTATACCATGGGCTGAATGTCCTTACCATCCAGCATCATACCACATCCTTAGCTTTGATTAAGACACACCAAAGCAATAGGCCAAGGACTTGTCCAAGCCCAGGACACCACCAGGCATATTCTGGGGCTTTCAAGGTTGCCCATGAAGTAGGTAGTGCTGCAGCTGTGCCTCTCTAAGAGCAGCTCATGACCTTAGACTGCCAAAGAGTCACTGAAATGGAATTTGTCACAGACACTGCTACTACTCTCAAAAAGGTCACTTTCCCCAAGAACCTCCAAGATCCAAGATTAATTTTGAGTCATAAATGCTTTGTCCATATATCCAGAATAGATCAAATTTGGATTGAAACCAAATGTTTAAGGAACTCCATAAACACTCTTCCCACAGGAGCTGGGTGATCATCAAGGAGACAACTTGTACAGTCCTTCATTAACCTCCTAACATTGCTGTCGGTCCCAACCGGTTTGATGCTACCCCTTTCCATGAAAGCACACGCTTTCCTGCCACAACCTGACTGCATACAATGTGCACAACACATCCCATCATCACCAAAGCATTCTTCATCTGCATGGCGTTTCGGAAGTCTGCAACATACCAAATCAATTGTCCATCTGTTGGCAATTTTACAATATGTAGAGCATGGACTGCACTTGATTTTCTTCACTACATCACTCACCTATCAACATCCAAAGTCCCTCTTCCCTCAAAACAAGTGTTTCATTTTATTAAAAAAGACCAAGTCAACTTATTGATGGTTTGGTACCAATTCCACAGAACAATTCAATATGTGTACAAATTTATACTTCCATTAATCAATATTTACTCATAGATGAAATGAAGGACCAGCCTTCTGGGCACATATGTTTAGTGTCAATTCATGACTACAAGCTAAATATACCTCCCATGACTCCAAAAACCTGAAACAAAGAGCTCCTGTTCACTTGAGATGCACAGCCAGGGTCAGGTAAAGGTTATGAGTTATCCCTATCTCAAGGTTACTTACACAGTACATAAACTCCAGGATCAAGTTGCAGAGTCTGCAGCAATTGCTCACTCAAAGTCAATCACCTTTGGTGGAGACCAAGTAAAAGCAGAGGCCTTTGGGTCTATCCGGCATCCAAGACTGAGCTTTGCTGTTTTATCAGCTTTCTGTCTCCAGGGAGCCTCCTTAGATGTCAGGGCTTCTACTGCCAGCCCTGTGAACCAGATTTGAAGCAGTATGACTGTTACAATTTCTTGACATATTTTGGAGTGACTTCAAATTCAACAGAGCAGGATAAGTGAGGTGAGGTCAGGAAGAGACGTGTGAGAGGGCCCTGTGAAGGTCTGACTGCCTAGACACGAAACAAACTGTTATTTCATCTTGAGACACATCTCTGCCCCAAGGTGCTGTAGGGCACCAGGACCACAGTTCACAGGACTTCTCTGTGGTGGTCTGACATCTCACTCAAAAAGCAGCAAGGAACAAAGTCTACTCAGCTTATCCTTCATCCCAAAGGGTCAGTGGGTGAAGAACATTGTCCTACAGAAGAACAGCAGGGAAAACCAAGAGCCCAAATTCTGCCTGATTTTCACCTGTATTAGAAAAGTATTTAACCAAAAAAATACATAGCCTAATAATCAGGATGGATAAAAGACATGAACTACTATTATGCCTTAAATTTGTACACTCTCACTGAGACTTCAACTTGTGAATACATTTGCAAACATAAGGTTTCCCTCTTAGGAGTGTCCACCAAGATCTCATTTGCTTTAAAGGGATTTCTTCTGAAGAATGGGCGTGATCGCACTGCCCAGATTTACAGTCCGAACATCTGACAGGCCAATCAGTATTTTGAAGAAGATGATCAGCCTTTACATTTAAAAACCGAACTGCTCACTCCTTCACCGGAGAGCAAAGCATGCATTTGGAAGAAGCCCTGTTCCTTTCCTGCTGCAGAATTCTCTTAGCGGCACTAAGTCCTGATGAATTTCTAGCCTGTGTCACAGGGGAATTGCAAGCCTCAGGTCAGTATTATTTGCAAAGTGCTTTGAAGCCATTCTAGGAAAGCTTTATATAAATACAAAGTATTATTATTTATTACTTTTCCTAAGCTTCAACCCAGACTCTGGGACTCTCCTCACACGCGCTTGTCGGAGGAAGAAATCTGTTCTCCCTTACTAAATTGCTTTAACTTTCTTCCTTGAACAAACCCTCATCAGTTTTTATGGTTGTAAGAACTGCCCAACAATATCCCTGCTGCTACAGGTGGCCTGAAGCCCCCTGGCTGCCCCTGAGCCCCCTCGCGACACCGGGGAGCAGAGCAGGCAAACAGCCCCAGCTAACACAGCATTTCATCCCATGGCAGAAAACAAAAGCGCTGAGCCCCCCACACCAAATGCTCCACCTGCCCAAACGCTTTGTGCCCTTCGCATGAGCGGCGCTTCCACGGAGAAGGCTGGAGGAGGTACCGCAGGGCGGGGATCAGCTGGTGCTTTCGCCTGCCCCATGTAATGCATTTCCCTTTTATTCTTTCCCTCTCCTTTTACAGTGGTAGGTGGGAAAACAGAAGAGCAATCTCACCTCGACATCAGAAGCCATCAATCATCCTCTAAAAACAGCTGAATAATAGAACAAAAAAAAAGGAGAGAGAGAGAAGGGTCGGGGTGGGTCCTTGGGTATGGAAATGCCTGTCCTGGTGAAATATACTGTAAATTAGTCTGAGAAAAGGGAATTTGGAGCCAGCAGGGTCCCCAAAGCTCGTTTAATATCAACTCCAGAAACATTACACTAATGTATTTTTAAATATGATTTACAGGATGCTCTATCTGAGAGCATCGAGTGGATGGAGGAAAATTAAGAGCTGGCCTGGCATGAGCAATGTGCTTTGGGGAGGCAGCCACTGCCTCCCTGTTGCAGGATGGAAAGCTGGGTGGGAAAGAAATAAAAGCACTTAAAGGGCAGCACAGCTTGAAGGTGGGCAGCCACCCCCTGCATTCTGAAATTGGCCCTCGAAGTACCCAACTTCCTTTGCAAATGAGAGCAGTGGGGATTTAGGCACATGCTTCCCACCACCAAAAGCAATTCAAATATTTAGAAACCTGCACCCCATGGAGTCTAAATGGCTTGGAGCCCCCGCACAGCCTAATCGCAAGGGACAAAATCCCAAACCTCTTTTGGGGTGCATGAGACTGAACCACAGCCACCTCTATGTAAGGATGCAATTGCCCATGTGCCTCTGCACTCCCTGAAGAAAACAGCCTCTCCCCAGGACAAGTCCTCCTAAATACATTAAACAACTCTATTAGGATGAATCTCGGGTGGTTCAAATTGGGAAGACGAAGCACAGGAACACTTTGGTTGTACAGACTCCTTTGAAAATGTCCCTGTGATGGACTGAACTCCACTGATTGGGACGGAAGAGAAATCCCCTCCTAGCAGCAAAAGGCTCTCCTTCCATCAGCATTAGCAGCAATTTTTCAATGGAGAGCAAACAAGCTGCTCCCCACGATAGGAGTCCAGCCAAATGTGATACAGGACTCGTCAGCAGAGCAGTGCGGAGTGAGGGCGTCCAGCCCCCTGTCCCCCCATGCTAAGGACAAGCAGATGGCTCCAACTGCGGAGAGACAGGTTCAGCAAAGCACTTAAGCATATGCTTAAGTTTCAGCATGTTAGGAACAGCAGAGCACTTGCACCTGGGAAGAAAATTAGACTCTGGCAAGGTATTGGAATTAAGCATGGCTTGATGAATTTGGCCACGATGCTGTCATTCCAGTAATTTTCACCTGCCTAGATTCCTTTTTTTATAGCTCATTTTTAATTAAAATGTCCTTCAAGAAAGAAAATAAATACTTGCTCAGCTTAATGCTCTGTTTCTAATCCTGGTCAGTTAGAGGGTAACTGAATAAAACAAACACAAGTAGCTCCACTGTAACAATCTCCTGTAGCATCATCATGTGATTCCAACAATGTATTTCAAATTATTAACACTCGTTGCAGCTCTATTCATCATCATCTTCAGTGTCAAGATACTTCAAGAGGCAAGTGAGCTTTTAATGAGCTCTCAGACCAAAACAGGAAAGAAAAAATATATCCAGTGCATACTACTTTAATGATCAACTTATTCATTTTACTGTATCTGCTGTTATGATTTATGAATTAGGCAGAAAGATCAGAGACATCAGAAAAACACTCATGTACACAATATCCAAAATAAGACAAATATAAATTTATATATATTGAATAGACATAACTGGATTTTATATAAAACATCGCATCTTCACACTGGTGTTTATTTTTCCTTATAAGCCCATGATATTCTCACTGCACAAGTCACTACGTAATTATGGATTTGTCATATTGATTTAAACTCCTACAGCTCATGGGTCCGCCTGCTCGCCTTTGTGTTTTATACCAACACAAAGAAAACAGCTCAGAAAGGTGGTTCTTTGGCCCTGGGGTATTAATGAGTTGTTCCTTACGGGCTCTGCCTCTCTCCCGTGCTGACCCCGGCTCACACCCCCTGAGCTGAAATGATTTCCATCTGTCAGCTGTGCAGGGGACAAGAGGCACTGGACGTTTCACAAATGCAAGTGACCCCTCTAACCCCTCTCTGTGTAAGCACTTAAAACTTGCTCTCGCTTTTTATTTATCCTGCAGTCATATCACATGAATAAAGGGGAACAATTTCCTTTCCACAGCAACGACTACCTTTAGTTAGGTGAATATTCCCTGCAGATGCCTGTTGCAGAGTTTAAGAAGTGATTGGTGATTTCTCAGTATCCTTCTGGAGACCCTGCAAAGAGCCTGGAGCTGCAGTGCAATACATCGGGCTCTTTGTACCACCACAGCTCAAGAATCCATCACAGGGAATAAAACAAAAAGGCAAAGTCTTAGCTAGACACGCATCTGAAATAAAACCTTTTTTTAAGAGAAAAAAAAAACAAACAAGACAGAAGCTTCATGGAGATGCTGGAATATAGAAGATGGATGTGCTGCGTTATACCTTTAATGCGTGCTGGGCAAGAGCTGGGTGGAAGGGCAGGGAGCAGCCCCTGCCCTGCGACCAGGGGTGTGCATGCTGCAGGCAGCACTAGCCCACAAAGCTCATCTCCCATGCCAGGAAACCTGCCCCTGCATCCTCAGACTCATGGAGAGCAAAAGAAGAGGTATGGACATCCCCGAGCTCCCTTTGGAGAGACCTTCCTCAACAAATGATTTTCTGTGGCTCCTGAAAGCCTACAGTCAAATTTGTCATGCCAAATACCCATACATGCTCCCTGTACCTTCAGCATCACCCCAACCATCACGTGGGATTGGGTGTGTAATCTCCTTCCAGGCATTAGCAGGGGTAATGCGAAACATCTGTGGCTTGTTTTGAAGCTCTTCCTCTCCCAGCTGTGTGCAGAGGTTAGTGCTCATATGGTGATAGAAAGGGGGACAGGAACCCCGAGCCCATCGCCACCCTGCAAAGTCTCAGAAGTAGCTACCGAGGGAGAGGGCTCCTCTGGAGAGAGATGTGGCTTTTTGCTCACACAGTGATTTATAGCCCAAGGCTGCCCCAGCGCACCCTCCTCCTGACTTTGAGCACTCACTTCTGTGCCCTGTCCTATCCCAGCACTCCTTGTTTGCTCTTTGCTACGTTAACAACCGTTCCAGTCATCTTGGTGCAACCTAAAGCTGACAACATGAATCCATGAAATTGAGGAATACTTCCATTTTAGAGTACAATTCATGGACACATCCAGCTCTGGGCAGTACCCAGGTAGCTACTGATGCAAGCACAAGCCTTGGGCAGTGGTCCTTACCCTCTAAGCTGCTGGTTTTAGGGTTGAAATATGACAACTCCAAGCTGCACTTTGGAAAGCCTTTGGCCACCACTCAGTCTCCAGAGCATAGTCGGCTTAGTTGGCTCAGTCCTTTGTCATAGCATCACATGCTAAAGACTTGAGCAAGTCCAGCGGAGAGCTACAAAGATGGTCAAGGGGCTGGAGCATCTCCCTGATGAGGAAAGGCTGAGAGACCTGGGTTTGTTCAGCCTGGAGAAGAGAAGACTGAGGGGGGATCTCATCAATACTTATAAGTATCTAAAGGGCATGTGTCAGGAGGATGGGGCTGGACTCTTTTCAGTGGTGCCCAGTGACAGGACAAGGGGCAACGGGCACAAGTTGGAACACAGGAAATTCCACTTAAATATGAGAAAAAACCTCTTTCCTGTGAGGGTGCCAGAGCAGTGGCACACGCTACCCAGAGAGGCTGTGGAGTCTCCTTCCCTGGAGACATTCAAACCCCGCCTGGATGTGGTCCTGCACCAGATGTACCTGCTCAAGCAGGGGGGTTGGACAAGTTGATCTCCAGAGGTCCCTTCCAACCCCTACCGTTCTGTGATTCCGTATTCAAAGCAAGCAGGTGAACAGAGCAGCCAAGAAAAACTACAAAGTCCATCTCTATCATTTTATAAAACAGACTACTGTTTGCCATTACTTGTTTAAGAGGGCTTATCCTTCCAGCCCTAATACTAATTTCCCAACTAGAAAAACCACTGGGCAATTTCATTAACAGGTATTTCTTCATTCCAGCGAAGGACCTGTTGACCACCTGCCACCAGCTGCTATCAGTGGGGCACAAAACCTGTATGATCACCAGAGGGACTGGAGTCCCTCCAAGGCAGATTGTGGTGATTCTCCTGCAAACTGGATTCTCCCCGAGTGATCTCTGATGTCAGTTTGCAGATGATAAATGACACTTTCTCTCATCCCAAGTATCCAACTCCTGTCACCACAAATAGAACCCAATTCTTCCATTACTACATAAGCCATGTATATCTGTCATATGCTTCTCCAATGGCCTGGACATAACAGCAAGCATCCCTTCACCTTTACTTCCAAATGCCAGCTCCAACTATCTCCTTAGAAAGTTTCAAGTGGCTCGTTCCTTTCCCACCAAGAGCCATAATTCCTCCAGAATTCAGTCCAGCACCTTCATAAATGCAATTATACTCTTCTTACCAGGAAGAACCTGCCCTCCACTATACTTTGTTGAACCTTCAGGCCTAAAAGTCCACTGCAAAGTGCTTTATGTGGGTCATTTTTATCTGTGCCCTGCTGCGGTACTTTGCAATGAGAGACAGGCAGAGAGGTTTCTCACTGGTGTCCATTTGTTCTGTTTTACTAGGTGTTTTTTCACAGCTCTCAGATTCCTTGCTGCAAATATTCTCCTCCAACTGAAAGCCATATGAGATCAATAAAAATAGGAACTTTGCTGAGGGTGCAGGAATCAAACACCACCTGAAATACCCCTGAAATTATTATTAAATCCAGCAGTCCCAACCCAAAATGGAGATCTCCGAGATAGATACATCAGTTGGATTAAGGAAATTGTGTATGCCAGTTTGAACATGAACCCTGGGAAAGCACCAAGGCGAATCAGAAGAATTGTTCAAAGCAATCAGTGATCATGGTATTGCTCTCAAGTGAAAAATTTGTAAAGATATATTGATGCCTGGAAATCAGCCAGCCAATTCAATGAAAGGAATCTGTTCAAGAGAAGGGGCACGTGAAGTATTGTAACTATCAAGCATCCCTCTGATGGTCAAGCGCAGCATGGCATAATTCAAGACACGTGAAGTAAATGATAGAAGCAGAACTAATGCCACCATCAGCTGGTTCCTGAAATGGAAAAGGCACCTATGGGGAAATTAAAAACATCCTTCATGTCACTGAAAAAATAGAGTTTCAGCAGGCATGGGTTGTGCATTTCACAGGCTGCTCAAAATATCCAATACATCCCTCTCTGCCATCAGATAAAGGAACTCCAGAGCATTTCACCAAATCACTGTGATTTTCCTATTGTAAATGAAAACTATCACCATGAACAGCAACAGTGAACAAGTGGTTTTGCACTGGGTAGAAGTGACACACACGTCCTGCCACAAAGCCTCTGCAGCATGTACATTGAATTTAACCTACAACCCTGGCTAAAGTGGAAGCAGCTGGGAATTGCACTGACAGACACCTATTAACCTACATCATAAATGACAGTGACAGACATAGCTCATTGCTACAACCCCAAGAAATACCAGAGTTAGTGTCAAAAAAAAAAAAAAAGTAAGGCTATCAATAAGTATAGGCTACCCTCAAGCGCGGTGAAAACAAAGTGTGTGTGCATGTGGATGCAAGCTGTCAATATATTAAATAAACTGATGACTTTGATTATATGGGACCACAGCCACTGGACCAGAGATGCAGTTCCCAAAAAACCCAGAGATCACTAGAAATAGCTTCCTTGGCCATGGCCTCCCTCCTGAAAGCATGGAAGAACTGTGGAGTCTCAAAATATTTAAGAGTTTGATGAAAAGCTTAATTTTTCCCATAGCAATTTATGGACATGAATCATGGGGAAAGAATGCTGCTGACGGGGTGAAAAAACTGAAGCCTTAGTGATGTGGTACTGACATATCTTTTAGATTGAAAGGAAGATGAATGCTGATGCTAGAAATATTAGTGAAGAACAAGCAGACTCTGCTGTCAGAAATCAATAGATACAGACTTATGTACTTTGGTCACATCAGGCACTGAGATGAAAATAAACCTCAAGAAAGTAATTATGGAAGGGAAAGTGGAGGATCATTGCAGAAGAAAATGAGCAGTGAGGACATGGACAGGACAGCCACTGCGAGGTGGGCTGTTGACCCTCAGAGCTGGTGGGAGATCACGGTGGCAGCTAAACACCACTGACACAATGTCACCCACACATGGAAAAAAGGATTGTGCTTTGCTCAGGTACCACAGTACAGCAATGAGACAACCAGGAGAAAAGACAGTAGGGGCTGTGTGGGGAGGAAGGGGGAGTAAAGAGAGCAAGCAAGCAAGGTGAAAAGAGGAAAGGTTGCAATATGCTCTGTATCCATTTAGAGCAAGATTTTTGTGCTTGATCTCATGCAAATTTGTTCTTTGACCCTTTTCAGAGGCCTGTCATAACCCCTCCCTTTCTATAGCTTTACAAGAGGGAAGGGGGGAAAAAATCAAAAGACTTCATTTTGTAAGAGCGGCCCTTCCCCATAACCCTCCTATCCTCCCTTCGCCACCGTGCACTGATGCCACATACACGAGCGACGGCTAGCACGAGCTCTGTGCACAGGAAGGACTGACCAGACTATGTAGGATGCCCAATCCTGGGCTCGCCTTCAAAGTTCAAGAGTCTTTACGCAATGCACAGGCAGAGCAGCAACAATGCACCCAGTCATCTTCCAGGAGCTTTGCACTCCAGAAGCTGAAAAGAAAAAGTTAGAACAAGTCCTCATGTGAAATAGGATGGCTAAAAGGATGCAGTTTTATGTGCATATGTGTGTCTATATGCATATGCTTGTCTGTGTGCGTGTGCAGACCCACCTGAGATGTATAGCCAGTGTGTGCACACACCTGTGCCCAAAGTGACACATGGCACCCAAAGGTCTTACCGCTACAAACAAATGCCACCTGCTTTTCTTCCCTGTCCCTTCCCCTGCCTGCTGGCCTCGCAGCACCACTGCAGCTCTCTTGCCTTCATTTGCACCCATCCCTGCTTTTTTCCAGTTCAGCAGCTGCCACTCTCCTCCCACATTGTCTGCGGCTGTGGGGATGCAGTAGACCCTGCCACTGCACAGGGCTGCCCCGGGGACAGTGCTCTGCAATGGGGCTATCACAAAATCATGCCTGCACAAAAGGCAGCAGCTCCTCATAAATTTCCAGAGATGAAATCTCTGACACTAGCTCTTAAAACTGTGATTTAAAAGCATGGTCAAACGCAGAAGTGGCAGAGATAGGAACCTAATTCATACAAGCCAACTGCCACTTTCAGGAGTTGCTGCTTGGAAAGGAAATGGAGCCCACGAACCCCAACAGCATTTCCAGATCTCTGCCACTTTGAGACCTCTGCTAGGACCAGGTTTCTGGGAAGCACCAAGTACCCACTTGCCTAAAATCCATGAGCTTTGGGAGCTCTCAAGCACCAAAATATTTTGACAAGAATCCAAATCCATTTCATGACAAAGGAAAACAAGAAGCAATTTGCAAGACTGAGAGCATCTAATTAGAAGACGAACACACTGCAGACTGTTTGAGCTGGTCCCAGAGCTGATGTATCTCAAGCCGGGGGTGATTTCTGGAGCTCCTGTGATCTGCCTGTGGGAAGCTGAAGATTACTGATAAGAGACTGTATCTGAGATACATTTTTTTACATCAGCTACTCATACCAGACAAGTCTGAAGAAGTTGGCTGTAAGATTCAAGTAGTCAAGGTCTATTTTGCTTTTTCCAAGTACTTAAGAATTAGCTTTGTGAACACGAAGAATACTTCTAACCACTGATGTTTTCTCAAATGTACACAGCTGAGCCTTAAAATTTCTCTTCTGCACCAAAACACAAACAAAACTGTCTCTCTTGGGCTGCTGTTCAGTTCTGCATGCTGTTTTGCCCATGAAAACCACCCTAAAATGGTACTCAAAATCTAATCAGTTGGGAGACAATGCTTCAGATTTCACTGGTATTAATTCTGATTTCCTCTGGCTAGAGTGTGTGCAAATAATACCAGTTTCTTAAATTAAGAAAATAATTCAAGGTAAGATTGGTCCCTCCCCCAAGACAGCAGGTCAGGGAGGGGATGCCTCTTTCCGCTGGGTCTTTGATCTTTGCTGCTTGACCTTGCTTTTGGCAACCTTGGGAGGTCAGGGAAATTGTTTTCGGAGCCCGGCAGCCTATTGATTTCTTCAAAAGGGGAGGGACATTGGCATTCTCATGGTAATGACAGACCCCTGAAGACTTGTTAGGTGTACCACCCCTCCAAGACATGCACTGTGGAGGGCATGCCCAGCTTCTTCGGAGGCCAACAATCTGCCAATCAGTTCCACCCCATGAAAGCTAAGGTGAACATGAGGAGACCTCACCACCTGTATTATAATCTGCAGCTGTACTGAAATTTTCCTGGCAGAGCTGAAATTTTATGTTTAATTTACTTGAACTAATGGGTCACAAAATTCCCATCTACACTGAAAATTCTAATGAACCTTTGGATGGACAAAGGGACCTCCAAGCTTTGATCCTTTTCATTGCTGTATTTTAAAACAAGCAGTTCCTTAAGAAGGTTAAGGAAGCAATAATAAAGAATTTTTAGTGTGTGTACATGATCATTCCATACTGATGCACTTCAGCTTTAATAATATTGTATTAAATTTTATTGTAACCTTGCTGACATTTACTGCAAGGGAAAGTGCATAAGCTTAACAGCCTTATAAAATACAGCCCAGTAATGTACCTATAAAGCATAATATTTCTATACCAATGATGAGCTATTGCAATTGCATCCAATTTAGTGGCTCATTATTAACGAGTGCAATCACCTTCTCAGTCACATGCTCTGAAACGCAGCATAGTATATTGATGCCATTTCACATTTTACAAGGCAGCTGCTCCAATTTTGCTCAGCAGTACAATGATCTGACAGTGGAAATTCTCTTCTCAATATGAATTAGCTGTAAAACGCACCTGATGACAAAGAGGTAAGTCCTCATGCACATCACCATGGCTCTAGTATATTCAAAGGAGGGAAATTAGTTTACACTAGCTGAGATCAGGCCCATTAAAGCTGACTTGCCCCCTTCAACTCCTGTAGATAGCCTTTCACTAAGAAGTTATGCTCTTTGGTATAATTTTGATAGAAAAAAATGATTACTGAATTCCTTTTATGGCCTAAAATGGCTCAACAAAATTGAGTCTCCATATAACCTGTGGAAGTGTCCACAGGCTACTCCAAAAGTCCTTGGCCACCTTTGGAGTCCAGCCCCTTGAAAGGCTTTTAGGAATCCCACCTGGTGCCCAGCTGCACCATTAAGTACCTAAATACCTTGGTAAATCTGAGCTCAGTGGTGTATGTGGGAAAAGCTCATTCGGTATGAAAAAAATTGGACTTTGGTGGAATTTAAGCACCACTTTTCACAAAAGCCCATCTGAAAGTTCCTGCATCCACAACCACTTATTCCTAGAAGCCCTTAAAACTCTCGAGTGATCTCATCATTTCCTAACAGAAATTCCCAGGCTTTCCCAGACCATTCTGAAGGGCCAAAGACCTGCTGGTATCCAGAGACCTGGCAAAGACATAGCTAAACTACCCTTATAACCCCAAAAGAGGTCTCCTAAGCAAGTCCTCTGAATCCTTCCCAAAGGCACCAAGGACAAGGTGATGCTTGAAGTAAGAACAGTCTTTCTTATTAAAGAAGAGAATGACAAGGATACAAATATCAGCAAAAGTAACAATCTCAGTTGCCACCTCCAATAAACACAGCTTGTCTTTTCCTCAACCCTTACTCAACACTTTCAAAGCTTAGCTCAGCATGATACTTTCACTATTGTAGCTGCAGATTAGCATCATTCAATGACCAAATCCCAGTGTTTCTGGAAGGGCACAACTTTAGAACAGGCAGAAGGGGAACTCGTTCACACCTGAAAACACCTACGAGCGCTATGACCATGGATTGCACATCTCCTTTGGCTGCACTGAGACACAGCACAACAAAAAGACAATGGGGCAAGACCCTACAAGATGTGAGGGGTGCCCCTGGCATGAACAAAAGTTCAGGATGTCTGAGGACCTCTATCACATGACAAAAACCCAAGTCAAGAGCAGCTGGGGATTTTCTGAGCTGTCAAGGTGACATAGCCTCAAAGCAATCGGTGCTGCTCAGCAGCATGAGACAAACACAGCTGGTACCTGGAGGAGATTAACTCAAAGAGTCATCTTGGCTGGAAGACAGAGAAAGATTTTGAGACACTGTATGTAGGGTAAAGAAAATAAGTAGTTCATTTTCTTAGAGCATTAAGCTGTAATGGCTGTCAAGGGGGATTACTGATATTGTTATGCCAGTGTCAGCACATGTTGTAGAACAGCTATATTTTGAATTTCCATATTTGCTTAATTTAATGTTCAGATAATCTAGCAAATGAAACAGGAGCCTCAAAGATGCTTTTTTGCCCTCTTCCTTTTAAAAAAAAAAATCATTCTATTAAGAATGTTAAATTCTTGGGAGCAAAAGCTGGCGTACACGGAGGGCACATACTAATCTCATTTATGCTGAGATTTGCTTTCTGTTAAGCAACAGAAAAGCAGCTAATCAAGCATAATTCAATAATACATCATCTGCAGATGCAAAGACTCAGAAGATTGGCATGGAGCTTTGCCTATTTACATGAACTGATGATCTAGGCCAGGTGCCTTTAATTGCACACAGGGTGTGGGTGCACACCTAAATAACTCCTCTCATGGCTCCTCCCCAGCTTTGGGCTAGCTGAAATCTGGGACAGCTTCCAGCGCACTACTGAAGAGCCTCCATGCTCCTCTACATGTGTCATTGATCTGTGGCAGCCAAGACAGCCCACTGCCTTGGGTAGGGAGCACTGGCCCAGCTGCCACCATCCCTATTACAGCCCAGTGTTGCCAGAGGCACAGCCCATTGCTTGAGGATAATGTCAGGTGGAAGCTTAGATCAGCTGGTGACACTGCCATGCCCTCTGTGTCACACCACAGGGCATTTCCAGACATCCTCAGAATAACTTTATGCTCCTCACAGAAAACCACAGATGGAAAAACACGCTCTGCTCAGACACTACATTGCCATGGCTGGATCAGCATGGTCCTCCCTATTTCCATGCTCGCAGCCACCACATGGCAGGAGCTCAGGAGAACTGACCTGTTCATTCTTGACATGGGTCATGTCATAAGAAAAAAGGCTCCCTGTGTCAACATCCCAGCCTACCTGCCACAGCAACCCTGCAAAGAGAGCAACACATTTGGCTCCCACATGCCCTATAGCTGCTACGGACACCGTACAAGGCAGACCAGAGTCTCGGCTCTGCTGCAGCTGATGCGAGGGCAGCATTTCACACTGATGCCAAGTCCTGACTCACACTACAGTGATCAGAACTGTCTGGAGGAAAGCAACTTCATTTTGTGGAGAATTTCAATACCTCTTTTCGTTGTTTCATTCAGATTCAAGCCAAAATTTAAGGTGTTTGAAATTCCTTGCCTAAGAGAACAGAGATGTGGCCCAGGGAGAGCTGCTGGGGGCTGGAGCCATGGTCTCATGGAGCTCTGGGCTCCTCGTCAGAGATGCTGCACCAAGGACCAACAAAGAGGTTCCTTCTAACCTCTGAAATCAAAAACATCCTCACTAAACAGATTACTTGGCAAACTAGCAAATTCCATTCCCTAAATATTTTTTCAGTGTTAGTATTATGCAACTTCATAGATCATAATGTCATAGAATATGGTAAAAACCTCATGTTTCAGACTAACTTAAAAGAATCCAGGTACCACCTCTTGCCAATGCTTCCTCTGGCTAATATCTAACGCATAAGAAAAAAGCCATTTTGGGACATTGGAGGGTTTGGGGTGCAAAAATTACCAATAATAATAGATGGACTAGCAAAGAGATAGCGCTATGCATGAGGATGCATAGACAGACACGTGGACTGATACGCATATAAACAGGAGAGCAGCCGACAGACATTTCTCTTTGTTCTCCATCCCCTGTTTTGTTGTTAAGGCTCTATGCTAATTTCTGTAGAATTACTACAGCACATTTGTAAACACACATGAAATACAGACAGCTCTCTGCAATCACGGCTGTCTTGGGTTATTAAGTATAATATTTAGCTCAGCCAGATGCCACCAGAAGTTCGCCAAGCCCATAAAACAACCTCAATCACATATTTTCTAAAACGACAACATGAAGCCATTTTGGAAGAGTTTACGTATATGTTTGTGTATTTGTTCCCTTCCATCTGGCAAATTCCCTCCCAAGACACAGAGCTGAAGCGCAAGGGAGGAAGTTTTTGCATTTAGTCACCTCTCAGCAGCACCCTTCTGAAACAGGATTGCCATCAGCCCCCCTTAGCTAGAGCACACGCTGCTTCTAACGGCATAGATTAGAGAAAATGCTGTTGCTTTTGATAACACACAATGGAAAACAGAACCCTCTGCTGTCTGCTGGGTGCAAACCCCAAGGGTGGCTGGTTCCAGCATTCTGTGGAGGCAGCTCTGCAGGTTTTCATGGTGCTAAAACTCCAATGTCCAGCCACGGCACGGTTCAAGCCTTTCTCTGCCCTTAAGGCTGTTTGAAGGGGCTCTGCAGTGGAAGGACAACTAACACCACTGTCCCCAAACCCACAAATAGACCTGCACACAGGCACCCTTGCAGACCTGAGCACCTCAGTAAGGTGCCTTATGGGGTAGAGCCATCACATATGCAGAGCTGGAGGCTGAGGATGTCAGAAAGGCATCACTAGATGTGCTCTTCTGTCTGCATTTGCTTTGAGGCTCAGGACATCTTCAGCCCTGTGCTGTTGCTTTTTATGTTGAACTGAACCTAAGAGCTTGCACAGTCGGTTATCCCACAGCAAAACAGGGCAGGAACAGGAAGGCAAAGGAGACCAAATTATTATATATCTTAAACCAGTGCCCAAGAGCATATTTAATTATGTCCTGACACAAAGTGTTGCAAAGACCAGAAACCTGGACAATCACAGCAGGCACCCAAGAACAGCTACACCAGGAGTAACCAGATGGGCTGATGGCCAGGGCACAGTCTAGCCCATGAATCAGCTCAACTAATGGCCACCATCAGCACAGACAGCAAGAAAACCACAGGAGAGAGGTGTGAAACAATCAGCCTTTCAAGAAAAAAGGTCCTTAGCCCCCCCAGTGACTGAGCCTGTCACCTGCTCTGACATTACCCACCCACTCCAGCACTCCCACCCCAGCACCGAATACCATAATGCTTGTTATGTGCACTACTCCAATCCAGGATTTTTTATTGTATTTCACCTATAGGAAGTTTTAGCTGGTTCCACAAACATTTAATGAAAATATTTTACAATTCAACCAGCTCCATGTGGCACAAGCCCCTGCTACAGCCACACATGCTTTGGCTTTGCACTTGGGGTATGTGCACAGAAGTGCCCCTGCACCCCACGTCCCACACAAGGTCCTGAGGGGAGATGTTGTCTTTTCGCTGTGCATTGGACCGTGCCTGCTACAACAAAAGGCACCTCAGGTGCTATCACAATACAAAAAGTAAGAGTAATGCTCCTAAGAACACAAATAATAAGGATATGACTCCAGCTATAGCAGATGCAAACAATCCAGACAGATGAGCAGCTTTATAGTTAATACAGCCCTAAAGAAAATGACACATTTGTCTCATCCAGAGAGCTTCCTCTCTGCTTTGCACAGCCATGTAGCCAAACCAGTGGCTCAAATATCAAAGAACAAAACCAACTGAACTAGTGAAACCCAAAGCTCCTAGCAGATGGGCAGCACACAGGTCACACCAAACACCTACCCGCGCCCTCCATGGCTCTCCCTCACCCCAGCCCAGTTGTTTCCCCTCAATCCACCGATTCCCTTCCATGCGATGGATGCAGCAGAGCACACGGGAGCGTGCCCCTCCCGCAGCTGCAAGCACGGGCAAGTGGCCGCTCCTTGTCCCATGGCCAGCCATTGTGTGGGGGAGCATCAGGTGGACCTGGCCAGGGGCCAGCGCTGCACACACGTGTTCCTCTTGCAAACTAACCAGAGATTTGGTTGCTAGGTCTCAAGTTTATCCACAAGGCTGTAAGTCTGAGATGCTTGGCCCTGCCCAGAGCCAGAACACATGTTTGTGGGATATACAAACTGCTTGAAATAGAGGCCACAGAGGACCCATTAGAAATTCAATATTAGCTTTGTAAAATTGCTAATAATTAGCTACAGCTCTTTTCTCCATCACAGCAGCTGGTGACATGAAAGTGATTAAGTTTCTAATGAATAGATTAGGGTTACTGAATATATTAAATAACAAGGTTTTTAATCAACTGTTTATTGATTCCAGCAAGACAGTTCTGATGGCAAAAAAAACACTGGGTAGCAGTGGAATTTATTTATGGGCTAGTGTTCTACATCAGAAATAATTAAAAATAGATTATTTTTCACCAAATCTAGAGCTTTTTTTCTCTTTGAGGCAGCTCAATATGGATTAAATTAACTGCAAATAATAAATTAAGGGAGAATTGAAAGCTAAATTCAGAGTGGAGAGGTGCTCGCAGCTTGGCAGTCAATCTTTTCTTTCAGATGTTGTGGCAAAACCAGCGACATATTTATTGTCTGGTTTTAGCCAGGAGAGACAAAAGGTTGGACATCTTGGGCAAGCAGTGTCTGAGACACCATCCCTGCTGTCCAGCCTCATGGGAAGGATCCATAAGGACCCCATCCCAAAAATCATTTGGGGCTAGGACAGCATTAACTAGCCAGAAGGCAAACCTTTAATCGCACATGCTCCTTTTTATGGGAAGAACTACAAGTATTTTCCATCAAGGTGTAGTATGCAGCTACTAACACTACAGGCTCTCCATGCCGGGGTCTGCAGCCCAGTGTCACGGCCGGTGCCCAGCACTGCAGGGAGCCACATGCCTCTGGCTGGGCATGTGGAGGGAAGGTCTCAGCTACTGCCAGAGCAGGACACGAACACGGGTCTTCGCTGAGCAGGGTCCCATTAGGACACACACAGTGCAGCATCTCCCCATCCCTGTGATTCTCCGTGCCAGATGCAGCTGGAGACCAGGACCGGGGGGGCCCCCCACGCCCCACAAGGTGCAGGGTAAAGGCTGCAAGATGGGTCTCTGGAGTGCCCACACCCACTGAGCAGCACCACTATTGCCCCACAGCTGGGAGGGAGAGCTCTCCCCTTCCCTACTCCAGGGTTATCTCCCCATCACCCAACCCGCTAACTAGTGTTTATATACATTTTCTCCCCTGCTATCCCCCTCCTTTCTCAGTTCATTGGGTGCCACAGGGGGGTGTGTCATTCGTGTACCCCCCCCCCCNCGAAAATTCCTGCGGAGACAAGAAACAGCCTGGAGCCCTGACCCCCCTTTTTCAGATTAAGACAACAGTCCCACCTTGTAGGCTGATGCTCGGGTTATAGCCAACAAACCCCCATGGAAAAACAGCTTTTCTGCTTGGCTGCATCCCTCACCCTCACTGGGTGTCAGGGGTTATATGTTACAAAGCAAAGGATCAACCAGGGAGTCATTCTCACAGCTGGAAAGACCTCTCTGACCAGCAACAACAGCTTCACGCTAAAAAGCTGTGAACCTGCCAGTGATATCTCATGTCCCAGCCCTTGTAAACAAAGCTAAGAAACAATTTCTCTCTGCTCATTGGAGATCTTTCCAGTGCTGCTCATCGATCTCCAAGGCTGGCCAGGAGACAAGCAGCACATTTCACATTCTCTTTAAGCAGTTTCCATTTCTGCTCCTGTCAGGTTCAGAGGACCACAACTGCATCCCTTCATGCAATAGGATCCAGGATGTTCTGCAGTTTTAATTACCCACAGTGGAAACCAGCCGGAGGAAAAAGAAGAAATGTTTAGGAGCACTAACTTTTTCCATGGCTCCAAAGGGCCGAACAACTTTCTGTCGGTATATATAACTACCTAGGGGTCTATTATTTTATTAAGGGATATTTGAAGTGCTCCATGACATACACAGATCCATACACATATATACAGTGTGTATGCATACAGAGCCATTTATAGAGCAAATCTTTCTAGCCCTGTTAGTTTATAATGTAGAGGACCTTTAGTCTGACATTGAAGCAAAGCCAAATGCTGCATGTGCTGTTTAAATCAATGCAATGCAGAGAAGACATTTTTCTTGAGAGCCCCAGTGGAAGCAGGATTCCCTGCAAGGCTTTTCTCTCAAAATGGCAGCTGTTTGAAGCTGCCGTACAGGCTTGGATCAGTATAAGCAGTGCCTGTAAAAAACGTCTTGGTGTGCAGAGGGCTGTTGAGGTGGTGGAAGGGCCATGATAAATCAGTTCTGCAGATTATGGGCATACAGGAGACAGAGCATGTGAAAACAGGTTGGATCCACATGACTTTCACAAACATGCCATGTGAGTGCTGCAATCCCCTCTTCTCCCCTGTTTTGTGTGTCTCTCCGCTGCCAAGTCTTCCTTACCTCAAGAAAGTTAGCATACAGAGAAAAATAAAAACCAGATTGCTGACAATTACCTACTAGGCTTTCCTTGCACTACTGCCACAGTTTTAAGATCAGACACCAAGATATGATCTGTAATATTAATATCTACATATGATACCAACACTGCAATCACCTATTTATGCCATGTAACATGACAGGTAACCACATATTTAGTCCTAGACAGTTAGATGCAAAGATCATCTACATCCTGAAGCCCAAATGCAATTTGATCAAGTTTTCCCTTTTTTAAATTCTGCTGAGTCTCAGTGACAACCAAATACTAGCCGTGTCCCAGTTCAGGTTAACGTGTCCATAGCACCTGCACACTTGGGACGGCCTTACACACTCGCCCCCTTGCTGCAGCTCTTCATCTCAGTGCTGGTCTGTGCACATGTAAAAATATATAAAAACCATAACGTGCTAAGAAGTGATTATTTTAGCTCTGGTCACTGAAGTCTGTATTCACCTGCTAAAGACACATCTCTTACTTTGTGTTTGGTGATGCTAGTTAAATTCAAGGAAAAGTCCCACTGCAGGAGAGATCAACTGCAGCAAGAACTTTCCTTTTTTATGCGTGTAAGATATTAACGTAATTTGGAGTTTTCCTAGGTTTTTATTGATCGTACCCTTCCTAGCAGGATACCTGGGGAAGGAACAGCTCAGTCCTTTTGCCCCAACCACAGCAAGCTGCCATTCAGGCACTCGCATCTTGTAAGCATCAAAGGCAGCTTTTAGTTTGATTTTCCAGACAATTAACACCGAGACACCTGACCCCCGGATGGTGGAAACACCCCACAGAGACATGATGCTGTCTGACACATAGGAGTTCACAGCCGCATATCAAACCAGAATCAAATCTTTAAAGCAGTTTACATTTACCACCACCCAACAGGGTCTGCTCCAGCCTGGCTTCTCATTTAAAGGGATGGTGACTCGGTTGTTTTCCTTAACTTACTTTTTTATTTAAATTACATGTTAACTGCAGTTCAGTTCAGCATGCCGTCTCGCTGTGTCTATATGGCGATTTTCACTAGCATTCAGGTACAAATCAGCAGTCTCTACAGCCGTCCACGCACACCTCATTGAGACAGAATTACATTTACTTGCTCCTGAGGCTCTAATTAAGCAAAGCCTTCAGGCATATGACACTAAACATTTCAGCGGGCTACTCTGGCCCTTCCTGGCTTGGATGCTTTGAGAAGGGGGAAAATCTGGAGCACAGTCCTGCCAACAGGGGTCCCCTGGGGGCTCCAGGGACATCTCTGACTTGTGCTCCAACCTCAGATAGACCCAGGACAGGAGAAGCTAGAGAGGTGATTTAGAGCATGCTTTCCAAGCCACGACCAAAGAGCACTCTGAGCTGAGCTACAGTTAACATCTAAGTGTTGAGAGAAGAAAAAGATTCAACAGAAAATAGAACAAACCCCAGAGGAGGAGGCAGCATCTCCCTCATGTACCAGGACTGCTGCGGGAAGCAAGTCCCAGCTGGCATCGCAAATCCCAGTTGGCATCAGCAGCACTGTGAAATAAATGAAGGTGCCTTCGAGGCATCCTTTTCCATCACAGCATCAGCCTTTTTCTTTCTCAATCCCAGAGGCAAACCAGCTGAACAGCACCGCAGTGAAAGCACTAACAGAAGCAGCATTTCATTCGTGCTTCCCTCCCAAGCCCTGAAAGCTGGTCTTTTTAAGAACAAAATTAAGAATGCTTCCTCAGAGTCACTATCCCTATTGCTTGCACTTCTCCCAGCATATAGAAAGTGTCACAGGTGACGAAACACGTATCTCCCTGGTCTTTCTCTTTAAACATGTTTTTAACTTGCTCCTATACTCAGTTGGCCAGAGGAAAGCCAGGCTCGCAGGTATAGAATCATATGAGATAAATTGCACAAGCATGGAAACAGCAGCAGAACATTTAATAGGGAAGGAGACCGTGGTCAAGGGCAGTGAAAAAGGCGACCTGGGCTCTCCTGTGGTTGCATCCCAAAGACAGCAGTCCCTTCTCCTCCAAGCCTTACAAGACCAAATAACAAGACCCATGACATTCTCAAGAGACATGTCAACCAAACGTGCATCACACACTTTTCATGTAAAGCACACTGTGTGGGGGCAAGTCTTTGCCCTTGAGTCATGCTGATTATCTTAAAAACACACCCGCACACACCCTGCTCGCTCAGCATGGCTGCTTGAGAGCTGGGAGGCAGCATGGTAGGCTGAGGAAAGCCACATGCCCCCAGGCACTCAGTTTACCAGCTGCTCCTGCAGAAATCCTTTCTGCCCTTTCTTATCATCTGCAAACTCGGCACTCCAAGCTTAGTTTATCTTCTGCTAGAGGGGCTAGTATCCAGAACGTGCTGGCAGAAGCATACAGCTTCTTGAGCTAAGCAGCCATCTGGGATAGCCTTGTTTCCAAGAGGTGGCTGGAAAGTCAGCAGCATGGAACAGCAGAAGAGGTATGTGGAGACCGCACACCCGAGTCTGGAAAGACTCCCTAGCATGTTTCTGCAAGACCTAACCATGCTGGCAGCCGACTACTCCTTCCTGTTAAGTCCCTAAACTGCTAGCTGTATGGGGGCTGTACCAGAGGAGATGGTGTGCATCCTGACACAAGGGCACATGAGCTACGGAGTCAGTCTCTGAGATTGTGTGGTCACTCCTGGAGCTTCCAGTTGAGCTCGGCAGGACTAGGTTGCATGGCAAAGATGCACCACAGGAAGCATCATGAAAAACCTTTCCAACTCATTAGCCGCCCCCCCCCCCCCCTTCCTTTCGTT
>VZTV01064533.1:0-20343 GCA_013400875.1 Anhinga rufa
GTAAAAAAAAAATAATAAAAAATTGTCAGATGTCTCCCAACTTTATAGCAGACCAGATAGAGAAACATGTTTGGACAATTGCCAGCATGCTAAATAGCAGCTATGGGGCTTTCTGTTGTACCCCATTAGCTTTCAGGAGATGGTGGATTGCTGCCAGACTAAATGCATTATGAAAGCAGAGAAGGGGGATGGGAGAATGCAGAGCCACAAGAGGGGAAAAAGTGAGAACAGGAATGAAAAAGAGGGATGAGATGCATATAAAGAAGAGACACAATCAAGGAGTGTGAACAAAAAAAGAAAGATGATAAGAAAAGGAAAAGGGGAATTCAAATGGTGGGAAAGCTGAGTAATATCTGCAAGAAATGCAGAGAAATAGGACAAAGGGGAACTGGAAAGTTGAGGGAGGTGATTTACTAGGATTTGTGCAGGTGAGCGAGGAGACCTCAAGCATCCCTGTTAAACTAGCCCTTGTTTTCCTGGGCTCATTCCTGCTCCACTCATCTGGGAAGGCAGAGGTGAAATACACCCATTCAATACAACTCCCCTTCCCTCTGACCAGAGATCCAGCTTCCTCCACTACCTTACCCCATTTCACTGCAAACGTCTAAGGCTCCCCCAGCTCACCCTCTTGAGGCAGGCTTCCTCATCAACAGCGCTTCCAAACTCATCATGAGGCTCCAGTCAGCAGCAGCTCAGCCTGACCCTCTCTGCCACAACATGCTGCCCAAATCACAGCTCCAGCCCCACTTCATCCCCCCAGCACCTCGACTGCCAATTCTGCCAGAGGCAATGCTTCTCTGCTGCCAGAAGACCAAAAGTTTTCCCTGGGCCATAAAGCCCTGAGACAATCCACTCAGGTTCCTAAGCCAGGAAGGAGAATGCCTTCAGATGCCCTTCCAACCCTAGGGGATGCCTCCAAAGGACAATGTTTTCCTACAGTTTCTCTACAGAAACTGATCCTGCATACCCAATCATTCTCCCACTCTGCAGGAGCTGTCTTCATACAGCCTAAAACAACCTTCAACAGCTTCATTTATTTACAGGTTAAAAAAAAAGAAAAAAGACCAAACACATAAATAATAAAAAAAAAGTTAGGCCCTTCCACATTTTGTCCACAACTCATGTTTCCCAGCACCTGAAAGTTTGGTACCAGTACGTTCTACACCTGGAAGGAAGAGAATGTTAAAATACCAGCAGCATTGCCTGATACCATTGTGCAATGGATAAATTACAGGACAGAGACAGAGACCTGTCTTACAGGAGTTTGCCTGTGTTATTTTAATGGAAGCAAAGTAAGCATCGTGGCTCTCTTATCAGTGGCTGAGCAGGAGGCAACAAGCTTGAGCTCAGGAATGAACTTTATCTGGTAACACCAGTTCCCAAGGAGTACCTGCAAAAGAGGAAGGATTTTACTTAATGACATTGTGATTTAAGCCTCAATGCATTTTACTGCAAACACCTTGCTTTTAGGGGAGGAGGTGGGATGGGGGGTCCATTCAGTCTAGTCCACTGATTCTGCTTCTTCAGAAGAGAACAATTCCAGTGGAGCATAGTCAGTAAACTCTAAGTCTGTGGAGAAGCAGAAAAGAGGAGGGAGTGGAAGGGACTGGCCACAGAAAGTAAAGAAANAAAACAGAAGCACTGGAGAGAGAAAAACACAATAGAAAGCCAAAGGAGAACAGAGGAGATACAGCATTTCTGTGCATAACAGTGGTTCAGGATAAACAGAAGACTAAGTGTGCATCATTTGCACTGAATAAAGGCCGTGAGAGTGTCTTAACTGCAACAAGAGCAGTAACATCCCCCCAGAGGGATTCCTCTCCCTACAATCCAGTAAGCAAAGGGTATGTGAAGATGCATTAGCCATCTGCGGCATCCAGCGAGCTGTGTACAGCCAAGTGCTAGAAAAAGGCTCACACCAAAGTCACTGCTCTTCGGTGAGTTGGCCCTAGGGGTTAGAGACAGCAGAGCTGCTCACAGAGTGCTGTCACCTGCTCCCCGTGGCATGGAAGGCACAGGAGCATCAGCAGCAAAGTACGATCCCCATTTCGGTATAGGAAGGCAGAAGCAAGGAGAGAAGTAGGAGTGCCACTGATCCACTGTTACTAATTTTTGTATTATGCCAGCAGCTTATGAGCAATAAAAATATTCAAGACAATTTTATATGCAAGATTCACCACCTATTTAAGATACACAGCCACAACAACAGTTTGCTGCACTGCCTTACAAGAAAAGACTCTGAGGTCTTCTCTGTAAAGTACAGAGTTCTTGAAGAGGTCAGGACTCCTGGCAGGAGACAAATGCATAGCCTGAAGACCTGGAAGAGAGATACAGACAGTATCTAAAATGGCAGAAGTAAAGTGATGTTTATTTGTCTCAATACCATTCAGTAGTGAGAAGTAAAAAATTAAATAAAACATTAAAAGGCCTTACTACTTGCAAAACATGAATGAGCAGCAAGCAGGAACCTGAATTAATCAATGAGTAACAAAATAGTGATTACCTGGAATTTGCCGCTGTGACTACGTTGCACACAGCAGCCACCCTGGACACTGCAAAATGGTCGGTGTGGAGCTCAGTCCCCACCAACTGAAAGCAAAAGTTCCCAGCCCCAGCACTGAGCGGAATAGTCTCTAAGCATTAGGGGCAGAGAGCCCAGAAACAGTGAGCATCGTTTTACACCCCAGGGAATGCAACTGGACCTCATGAGCACTGGTTTCCACGCCCCCCACCCCCTGTCAGGGATCTCTTTCATGAAAGGGAGGCACAGACGTCTGATCCAAAGTCCTGTTGTAAAGAAGTCATTTGCCCGTTTGGAGAAGCATCCCACCAGTAATCCAAGGCCATGTCACAGCTGTCCCATTCAACGAGGCAAAACATCCCGTCACATTTGTTGTCACCAATATCAAAGAATTTGGTGGCAGGTCTGCAGAGGGAGATCCCATGACACAGGACTAATGACACGCTGATGGCACCATGGCTTCACACGCTTTTAACCTAAGGCATCCACAGCCATTTTGACAGTGATTCACAAGCATGCATAGTATTAGATGCACTGGTAATATCCTCAAATATAAAAATCACAAACCAGTTGACAAAGGCAAAGTCCCTTTGACTTCCAAGGCAAAGACACTGTGCACAGCCCCAGAACAGGTAGTAATTTTTGTAGTTATTTATCAATAGTTTCATCAGCAGATCCTATCTCCAGCAAGCTGACATTGCTCAGACCCACCATGTCCACAACCCACATCTTTTGATGTAGTCTTTGATTAGTCTAGCCAAGCTGCAGAGAAGGAACTGCTTGTTTTCAGAATTCAGGCAAAAGGGTGCCACCTTCTGCTCCTCAAAACTTCACTGTCTCTCTAAGTGACAAACAGGCTTCCTCATGCCTCTGCTCTTGGATGAACTCCACCCCAAAAGAGCTGCAAGTGGATGAAAAACATTTGACAATAACCTTTACAGAACAACTAAAAGTTCAAGAAGAACTCTACAAACAATGTTAGCTTGAAGCTAACTAATGACAAAATGGAGAGAAACAGGAATCAAGGGTCTAATTGTACCTGTCCAGAATTCAACCTTGATTCATTACCTTGTGCTCAGTCTAGAACAGTTATTGACTTAGCAGGCAGTAATTTGAGCTGAGGCTAGATGCTTCTGTTTAAACAGACCCTGCTGGGAAATTAATGAAAAATATTCCTTATGCGAAAAATTGTTTGTTTTCCCTCTTACACTTTCTAAAAAGTCTTCAGGAGAGCAGTGGCAATACAAAGGAAAAGCACTTCTCGCAGACATCTTCAACCATAAATTCATACACACTTCCACCACCTTGTGACACTGCTCCTGTCCTTGCTTTCTCAGCACTCAGATTTGCTAACTCTGAAGTCATCTGTCAGGGTTTCACTCCATGGGCTCTCTCTGGATGGAGAAGAGAGAGTTGCAAGGCAAAGGAAAAAGATGGGAGTGGGATGAAGTAGGAGAGAGGACATTGATGAAAAGGCAAGCATACACAAGAAGTTCATCATATTTCACCTTACTGAAGACCTAAAGAATCAGAACCACTTGTTTTTTGAATCACAGAACCAAGAATGGAAGTAGAAGGGATCTCAGAGTGGGGGGGATCTAATCCAATGCCTGCCTACAGTGGGGTCAGGATCTTTATCTTTCTGCTAAATGTTTGTCGAACTTTTACACTCTCCTTAGAAAGTCATGATCTACTACTGCCCTGCCTGTAGCATTAGAAAGGAAAAAAATTATTTGTCTAATATGGAATTTAATTCCAGGAGTTTGTTTCACCACAGACATGGCCAGACCCTCTTCTTTGTATTCTATGCATACAAAGACTTAAGTCTCTTCCTCCAACCTCAGTGTAGTCTTCTTTCTAGGTTAGATTAACTTTAGTTCTTTTAATCTTCCCAAATAGGCCATTTTACCTTTGTAAATCTAAAACCTGTGAAGGAGAATAGCTGTCATCTGATATCCTGGTTTGCCTTTGTAACAGGCACACTCTACTAAATGCATGGCCAAATACGATAGCCAAACCAGACTGATTAAACCCAAAAGAAAACCCATTTAAAGAAGTCATTTATCACCAAATCTATTACTTTATATAGACATTGTTCTTAAACAGGGGACTGGTTTATTAAGCCAATTTCATCAGGGAGGATGCTCATGTTTTCTATTTGATGAAAAAAATGAATGTTTAAGTAGTAGACATTTTTCACAGCAGCACAAGAGAACCATTTCGGTGGAAGACAAATACAAGAAGCTCTTAACACAGGATTGCACCTCAAAAATACCTTACAGAGAGATTACTTTCTTGGGCAGTTTGGAGAGCAGGTGTGATTTGCTTTCCAGCATGGTATCCTTGCTTCTGAATTTGAGTAGCAAAGTCCAGATATGCTTCCTGCAAGACAGACAGTGATTTCATTTGCACAGTATCAAAGGGAGAGCAGAATTAATTACCTGAGGTTCTGTAGTGTTGACAGAGCAAGAATTATGGCAGATAGCTATGAAAATAAACACTGCCCTACCACCAATAAAAAATTATGTTCGATTTCTGTCTTTTTTTTTTTTAAATAAATCAGGAAATTACTTTTGCAACTGCTACTCCTTAGCCCTCATCTTTCATCACAGAGGACAGCGTCATTACCCAGGCTATGAAGCATCACAGTCAATGTCAGTCTTCATAACATGTCATCAATGTTTTTATTGTTAGTATTATCTATAATTTCTTTCATTGCCACGCAGAACTCATTCAAACCTGTGAAAACAAGCATTGCAAATTGAGACCTAGACCCAACCAGATAATTCATAACTGAGAAAAAAAGACCATAAAGATGGCATGTTGTAATAGCATTGTATCAAAGGTGAACCCAAAAAGAACTCTGCAGCATATTTCTAGTTTCCAAATCAGTAAATGCATTTAACTGGAAGCCTAAATGGTGCAGTTCATAGCCATTATGCACCCAGACAGGTATGGTATGCAGTTATTTTTAAATTGGCCATTTATACATACTGCTTTCCAGTTTGCACATGTTTCTGCCATGATTTTGCACACAGAACAAACCACTACATAACTCTGAAGTATTAAAATTGTGTTGTGAATACCACTCACTAATCAAAACTCTCCTAAATTGATCAAAAGGGAATCACAGGTTGCAGCTGTTATCTTGCCTTACTATCAAAAATATCTAGCCTGAATGTTATTGCCTTCAAATATTGAATGTGGAAGTGAAGGTACATTTTTCATAAAAAAGCATATCATAAATTAGGAGGTGAAGAAACTCTTTTCATCAAATATTTTGAGGGATGTTTCCCAGCCAGTCTGTTGTTTACTGTAAGTGATCATAAATAATATCTTCCACTTGTTGGGCACAGGAGATCTCTCAAAGGCAGCCTTTGACCTCTGTCTGAAAATCTCCTAGGCTAGAAAACAATATGATTCAAGAATGGGCTACATGGAGCTTTCATGGCACACAGATTCTCATAATTATGTCCTGCAGAAATGGAAGAAGAGCTGCAGTACAGCAAATACACTGGAAGACTCTTACAAGGTTACTATTTCTGACACAATATCTGTAGCTGTAAGAAACAGCCTCTGTTTGAAAAGCTTTACCATGTAAGGTAACCAAGCTAACATCTGCTAGTGTAAGCACAGTTTAAAGAGATCAGCCCTGTGAGATCAGAGCTACCTGAGAGAAATTTAGGATAATGCAAGTGTTAAACCCTAATTTTGATAATCACAGAATGGTGGGGGTTGGAAGGGACCTCTAGAGCTCCCCCCGTCCAGCCCCCTGCGTGAGCAGCACCCCCAGAGCAGGGGCACAGGACCGCGTCCAGGCGGGGTGGGAATGGCTCCAGGGAAGGAGACTCCACAGCCTCTCTGGGCAGCCTGGGCCGCTGCTCTGGCACCCGCACAGCAAAGGGGTTTTGCCTCAGATTTCAGTGGAACTTCCCGTGTTCCAGCTTGTGCCCGTTGCCCCTTGTCCTGTCGTCGGGCACCGCTGAGAAGAGCCCAGTCCCACCCTCCTGACACCCGCCCTTCAGATACTGATAAGCACTGAGGAGATCCCCCTCAGCCTTCTCTTCTCCAGGCTGAACAAGCCCAGGTCTCTCAGCCTTTCCTCATCAGGAAGATGCTCCAGTCCCCTGATCATCTTGGTAGCTCTCTGCTGGTCTTGCTCAGGTAGTTCCCTGTCCTTGACCTGGGGAGCCCAGAACTGGACACAGCACTCCAGACGTGGCCACAAAGGGCAGAGCAGAGGGGCAGGATGACCTCCCTCGACCTGCTGGCCACATTCCTTTTAATGCAGCCCAGGATACCATTGGCCTTCTTGGCCCCGAGGGCCCAGCGCTGGCTCAGGGGCACTGGCTGCCCACCAGCACTGCCAGGGCCTTCTCAGCAGAGCCGCTTCCCAGCAGGGCAGCCCCAGCCTGTGCTGGTGCCTGGGGCTGTTCCTCCCCAGGGGCAGCACCTTGCCCTTGCTCCTGGTGAATCCCATGAGGTTCCCCTCGGCCCAGCTCTCCAGCCTGTTCAGGTCTCACTGGATGGCAGCACAGCCTTCTGGTGTATCAGCCACTCCTCCCAGTTTTGTATCATCAGCAAACTTCTGAGAGTACACTCCATCCCTTCATCAGGTCATTGATTAATATATTGAACAGTACTGGACCCAGCACAGACCCCTGGGGAATGCCGCTAGTTACAGGCCTCCAGCCAGACTCTGCCCCATTGATCACAAAATGCTTATGACAAATTTCAACCCATCCTTAGTAGCACAGGTTTCAATTCATAGCTGTGGTGCAGCTAACAGAAAATTATCTGGATAGAGAGGGCATCAACCCCCATGGACACAGCTGACCAAGCTGGCTCTCCAGCCACCCTGCTGCAGCAGCTGAAGCATGGTAGACTCTTGGGGTTCATTTGCCCAGAAAACCACAGTGAAGCTAGTAAAGCCTCCAAACAGTTCACTGGGCTGAAAACAAAACTTCCTCTGCAGAAAGATTACATAAATATGGATGTTTCCTGCTCAGAGGAGTCTCAAAGAGAGGGACAACTGTGCACGTGTACTTCTGATCAAAGAGCATGGCAGAAAGCTTCTAGTACAGAGAAAACTTTTCTCCCCATCTCCAAGGGTCCCAAGAGCATCCCCCCTCCTGTAGATTAGGCTGGCAGGGCTTACACCATCTACTCATTTCAATATATTTATGTGAACTTATTTATTCATCCATTAAAAAAACAAAGCAACATACAACACCCAAAGCAGTCATCAAAAGTTTCAAAGAATCTTCAAAGCAATGAGCGGCCTGTTGCAGCTGTTTCATTGAGCCCATCCAAATTACATTTTAACAGAGCTAGAGAATGCAGGGAGGTTTTGAATTTTAGTTTTTTGTTGTTTTTTTTCCCTTTCTATTGACCTGCATCATGACTGCTCATTCCCCTTGTGCTGTTTTTGAAGACTATGAGATCATTAAACAAGAGCAGCCTGTGTCTACCCTGAAATTTCAAATGAATGGCACTAACCTTATGAACATGCTCACCGTGACAACACCTTGACTGCAGCTCACACCCGAGCTAGTTTAAGATTAGCCAGCTCAGATAATACTATCAGGGTAGCCATGGCAGTACCAAGCCCTA
Organism: Anhinga rufa; assembly: GCA_013400875.1. Classification (NCBI taxonomy): domain Eukaryota; kingdom Metazoa; phylum Chordata; class Aves; order Suliformes; family Anhingidae; genus Anhinga; species Anhinga rufa. Next base: position 8,135 of record VZTV01064533.1, read on the forward strand.
CACATACTAATCACCCACACGCTTAGCCTCCCAGGCCCACATGACTTGAACTAACCTTAATAATACAGCAGTGAGAAGGAAGATCTCTCATTCCTTTATTGCATATGAGGAAACTGAGAGCCTTTAAGCTCTTCATATTCATTCAAGTATTTAATAAGGATCTACAGTGATTGGGATTTCTAGGGAGGTTCAGAAAGAGCAGTCTTATCTGAAAAAGAAGGAAACCAGCTGCCACCAGGAGTTGTGTCCCATCTTTCAGCACGGTGTCAGAGTAAGACAGTTGTGACTTCTTGTGGTGCTACTCACCCTTGCAGCAACACATTTCATCTGTTCCCACCTCCCTGTGCATCCACTGGTCACAGGGAGACAGCTCCCAGGGGTCACTGCTCCACCTCTTTGCCTTTCCCTACCTTTACATGGGGCTGCTGTGGAGCTTCACTATCATCTTGACAGCCACTGTCACAAACCCCTCTTTTTCTTCCTCATTCTCTCAGAAAGTCCTTCTTTGAGAGAAAAGCCAAGATTAAATATGGCTTTGTATTCAGGTTTTGAAAAATGGACCCACCTCCACTGTCCCCTCATTCTAACCTCATCTGCTCATCACTTCATAAATATCAATCTGCGGATCTTTGAATATGTCAGGATTTATATCCATGCTGCCCCATGAGATTTAATGCCTCCTGAATGTCCATTCATCCTTATGTACCCTCTGGGGACAAAATCAGAGTCAGAGCAGTATGAGAAAATTGACAGACAACCATTTTACAAAATTATTTTCAAGAGGAAAATGTCTGCAAAACATCTCTCAGACTTAAAAACAAAAACACCACCAGTTATGTTTCCTACAGTTCTGACTGGCCAACCAAAGATTATTTTTTAAATAGATATATATAAAAAATATAGATAAATGCACACATATATTACATATTTTACATAATATTTCACTACTATGTTTGTCATATTGTGTGAATATTTATCTATTGTTTTAATATTTACACATCTAATTATGTATATTGATATGTTAAATATATACATTATTGAAAGGCCACAGTTCAAAAAGCCAACCATCTGCGTTGAAAAAGAGAGGAGTAATTTTTTACAGAAAGTGGCCTTTGCCTCTTGAAAGCTGGGATTGCCTTCTGGGAACTTTCTTCTTGGTCTTAGAAAATTTCAAGAGTTAAGTTTAACTTTGTTCCTTCTCTATTAAAGAGAAAAGAAAAATATTTTCTTGGAAGATAGATTGTCTGTCTTAATGACAGTGTAAGTATGCATATCCTCAAAAATACTGTTTTCTTCCAGGTAGTCTGATATTCCAGCTTAACAGGTATTACTCAAAAAAGAAAACCCCTTTGTTTTCCATTTCTTTGGGCAGACTGCCTGTATCAAAACTAGCTCTTTTTCTGCAGTGCCACTACCTAACCACATATTCCCTGTCCAGTATTTGTGCACCATTACTCCTCTTTAGCCATAGAATATTGCTCTTTTCGTTCCTTTCCTTAAAGGTGTTCTCCCACATCAGATACAGGTGTTATCTGTACCATTTCACTGCATGATTTTATTCCTATGCATTTATCTTGTTCCTTTGTAACTGCAACCTTCTCTAATTTCTGCTTCCATACCTTTCATGTTCACTAGTCACATCTGTTCAACACCCTTCCTTCCTCTAATTCTAGGTCCATTAACTAGCCAAACACATTTTCTGTGAGGAACTGACAGTCACAGACAAAATCTCATCCCAGGAGATCTTACTTACCAATAGAGTTTACTCAGGTCTCCTTTCAGCAAAACCATGGTTTGCATTTTAGCTCCCTGCATTCTAAGCATCATCAGCTACAGTATTGCATACTCTCATCCAAACTGCCTGCAATTTCACATTCCAATTAACCAGAAGTGGATCTGCAATGACTTTGTCTCTCCTTACTTTCTCTGCATTAGAAGATCAGTAAATTCTTCAGCTGTCCTGCTAACAAAGTGCAGGTGCACATTTTTTCTCTACCAGTAACCTGGGTTGTTTGCAGCCCCTGCAATAACAGCCCTTATGTTAGGCCCACATTATTACCCGCTCTGTTTCTTACGCTAGTGTAGAAATTGAGAGGCATGGTCTGCGTAGCACAAGGCTAGTCTGAAATCTACAGTACAGTCCTCATTATGTTTACACACTGACTTGCAAAAAAAATATATCTCTCTTGCAAGTAGACTCCAGCCTTATCCTTGGAAGGATGTTCTAAGAAAGAAAAACTCCCACTCCTGAAGGACACGCACATTCCTGTGAATGGACTTTCGACTAGACAGACCACAAGATGACTGAGTGCTCAGGCAGGCACATTAAATAGTGATGATACAACAGCAAGTAAGTTTTTGGCCTTTATTTGAAGGCTTTTAACAGTTACAGTAAGAATTGTCATTGCAAACCAGGAATTCTTAAAAAATTGAACAATAAAAGTTAAAAAAACATCCACAAGTCCACCTGCAAGTAAGACATGTTGGTACAGAAAGGAGATGTGAGCTTTTGCTTCTTCCATTCTGTTCATTTTTCAAATATCTGATAAAACTAAGATACTAAGAAAGGTTGGATGCTATCGGAATTGTTCTGGCAGGTGAGCATTTAATATTTAACAGCATATACTGTACCAGTGTAACAGAGTAGCTATGTTAAGTCTATGGGTTTGAGTTGGGTTTATTGTTATTTTCTTCCCAAAAAGAACATTAAAAAAACAGATTATGCCAAGATATCTATAATGTAGTCATAAGTTGACTACATGACTTTGTCCCCATTCTATTTATAACTCATCTTGGTGGCAAAGAAGTGATGTAAGCAACTGGAAATCTTAGCAGCATTTGACTTGCAAGACTGCAGTTTCAATTTAGTTTTATAATACACATCCACACATTCAACAGTCTCACAAGGCGCACTAGCAGTATTTCTGACTCATCATTCTCTTAGCATAAAAGGATATTTGCTTGCTTTGCTAACAGAGATCAAAATCAACCTAACACAACCCATCTGATGACCTGGGTGCTTCACAGTTCCACACATGCAATCCTGTTAAAAAGGGACTTGAAGCAACCAGGTCCCAGTGCGCAACTGGACTGCAAAGAGCAGACACCCAAGAAGTCCTCTTCAAATTCAGCCACATACTACTGCCATCTTTTGCTTTGAGTTGCTGGAATAATGCAATATTTAGAGTTGAAAAAAATATGCTTCCAACCTCAAAGCAAGTAACGGTAAAGAAGATTTTATGTGCATCAAAACCCCCGTTCTAGGTCTGCACTTCTGTAGTCCAACACCAGTAGGCAATGACAGCAATGCCTATTCTTTAGAATAAGGTATCCATAGAGCACCTCAGGGGCAGGTAGGGTGTTCTCCAGCATGATAGAGAAGCCCTGCAGGGAACGCTTCCAGTTTCAAGGTTAGATACATCACATAAGCACTTCTCTGAAGATGCTGGTCTGTGCACACATCTGTGACAGTAACATTTAAGCTCAGCTATGAAACACACTTCAAATGAAACAACTCAGCTAAGTTTACAGTCAATCTGCTCAGAGACTGGTGACAGATGCAGTTAACATCTTATTTGTTTATAACAAATAACCAGTGTTTTAGCAGTTTTAAAACACTTTAAACACACTTAGTCATGCGACGGCATTCCTGCTACACAGCCCCATTCTCACACCATTAGAAGGAGGAAGCCAACAATACATTCATATTTCATCCACTTGTGGGAGGGGGGAAAAAATGAAAAAAAATAAAAAATAAAAAACAAAACCCACAAACCTTAAACTCAAGCAATGATTTCCCCCAGCACACTCCAAGGAAAGTTTCAACATTACTGCTACTCAAGTAAGCAATGACTATAACTAGGACTAGAGACTGAAAGCTGATATTCCAGGTCCTGCAAGCTTCATCATGAAAACTATCACGAACTTTAGCTTTGCCTAATCGTATCTGAAAGCATGAGAGACTCCAGCAGACATGACACTCTTGAAATACAGAACTTTATTTAGAAACTGCTTAAAATAGAAAAACCCTGTCAAGAAAAATCCAAGTCAAATATGGTTTCTCAGTAAAATGGAGGTTTAGGGCAACAAAAGTCTAAAAGGCCACAAGAGAAATAGCACCACTGCAATTTTAAACAATGGCTAGATACTTGCATTTTTGGCATTCACTGAATTTGGGTTTTTCTCTGAATTTCACAAAGATTCATGCACTACACAACAATTACCATAAAATGCTCTCCTACACACATTTTAGGACAAGCTACCACCAGAAACAAATGAATACAAGCACAACAGGACTGATCAATCTCAGTAGTGAAGGGGGATCAGAAGTCTTGCAGGATCTTGCCAAACACAACAGTAATGAGGGGCATGATAGCAAAAAAAGGACAGTTAAGTAAAGTACTTTAAATATTAATATTTAAGTTAGTCTCAGTACTGTATTTTCTGCAATAACATTAGCTCTGTTAGCCAGCATCTTTTAGTTCTTACCCCAGCAGACTACTGAATTGGCAAGTATTATTATTAGATATGCCCTGGTTTGAAAGGAGCAGGAAGAAAAAAAAAAGACAGAAAAATCATCATCCTCATGTGTTCAATTCACTTTCATTCTAAGATGGCTGCACAGTGCAAGTACTGTTACATCTATTGGATGTGATTGGCATTCCTTGGGATGGGAAAGAGAAAAGAACAAATGAGAGACCAAAAAGTATACCAACAAAAATAAAAAGAAACAGGACAAATAGAAAGAAGAGCCAGGAAGGAAAATTACTTCTGAAGAGCATTTTAGGCAGTAAGACTGGAGGCCCTTTGCTTTTTTTGTTTTGTTTTTCTTACAGAAAACACAGTACATTTTGGCAAAGTCATTAGCCACAATGCCATACAAAAAGGCTTTAGCACTCTTCAAGGTAATTTATGTGTCTCAGCTGTTCATACTCCCTCTAATCTTGTGACAGGCAACGTTAAGGCCTATTTCGTCGAGAACTAATCACTTAGTAAGCAGCTTTACATAGGAATGGAGTTTTGTTTTAATAGCCCCTTTTGAGCACTTGCTGACAAAGTGAGATTGCCATGCAAGGCCTCTCAGACAGCAGTGAATGGAGTTAAGCAAGCGTCTACCCCAATACGAAGCACATAAAATCTCCTGTCACATTACTTCAATTTGGCATATGGAAGCATATTTTAAATACTCTTAAGGCATTTTATTATAATTTCTGTGCTGCAATTTCACATTAACTCAATCTTTCTGTGAGTCAGAGTCTTCAATTTCTCTAATACACACCACCTTTGATACAAAAAGAGTCTTCCCACAAATCAGTGTTTTACCAGCAAATCATTCTGCAACAAGTTCCAAATATTCAGCCTCTTGCTCCCTAAATATACCACCTAGATGTGAATACTGCTCTGCTACAAAGTGAGAAAGAGCTCCTAACTCAAACCCACTGTAAAAAGTGAAACTTCTGCAAAGTGCACTTTAAGAAGAGGTACTTTTTTTGCTTATGAAAAGAAACCAGTGAGTCCTCTAAGAATAAAGTGGAGTATTTTACAGTTAAGCACATGATCTGGGGCAAAGAATTCTGATGTTGCTGCTCTGCTGGTACAGTATGTGGTCTGTTAATACTCTTCTTGTTCCTCCTGTGGTGCTCCTTCGTCAGGTATCACAAAGCCTTCCTGAAGGGGAATAAAACAAGTGCTTTAATGAAAATCTGATGTCAAACCAATTCCTGGCTACTCTGTAGGTTGTTGGTTTTTTTTCCCCCCTTTTACTTAGGATAGATACCCTTAAGTCACCATTTACAGTGTCAAGATATGTTACCAGAAGAGTTATTTGCCTCATCTTTGATCTATTTGTTACATACTCTTTATGAAAGGCTAACCTTGTTTGCTGCCTGACTATAATTATGTTATCTGTTCCTTTATTACAGGAAAAAGCTAGGCCATAAACCTAAAGGAAAAAAATAAAAAAAAACAAGTAGAAAAAGAGGGAGCCCTGAAAAGCAAACCAGCTTCCAACTATAGGAGGGAGGAACTATGCAATACAATTTATAACAGATTACTTACGTCTGTGGCATAAAGAATTTCCACAATCCTCTGCAACACTGGATCATTCTCCCCTTCGTTCTCCTGGCAGATCAGTTCAATGTTCCTCAATTTGCCAAAGTAGAAGTCTCTCTCCTTCTCCAGGTCTTCAACAGTAAGTTTCAATACATTGATCTGCCAAAGGGCATCAATAATAATTTATCCACCAAAGACAGAATTCAGTAGTATCTATTCAAAAGGCAGGGTCCCCAAAGTTCTCAGAAGGGTGTCAATATGCAAAACACTTCAGAAATAACCAAGACAGAGGCACAGGAGGGGGAGTGTGAGAGGAGGAAAAGGTCTATTTCTCAAATTCTAATATTATTGCCACAACAAACACCCAGTCCAACACATGCAATACTACTTGGAAATTCTATAGACTTATTACATGAAATAAGTAAAGCACTAACTGCCTGCAGTTTTCTTTGCTAACACATTCTTTCAAGACAACTCTCGTGCTGATGGCAGTTTTAGTTGTATTACATTCAGTATTTTCAGTGAAGTAGCAGCTGCTCATAGCTCAGTTGGAATGCTGTGATAGCTGCAACACAGCTGTGGAAATACAATGCTATATGTGATGTGGCACATACTAGGTTTAAATGTCTCGGCACTCGTGTACTGCAGAAGGGGTTTCACTCCTATCAGGAGACCAAGACCATTACAATGAAGGCTTCCAATTAAGTGATTTTAAATGAGCTTACTAGATTCAGATCATTTTCGTCCATCTGCCTGACCCAGTCATTTCATGCTATTAAAAAAAATCTGCACATAAATCTATACAGCCCAGGTCAGTACGCAGGGCCATTTTGGTCAACACACCTGCTCAATCAATCCTGCTGATTCATCATCTCCTGCAGCCTTTTTCACCATTCCAGTACCAGTTTTGGGGGTTGCTGCAGTCCTCTGTGTAACAATGGGCCTCTGTGGGGCTGCAAGATTAATTCAGTGTTAGTTCCTCTCAGAACATCCTTCTTCCTCCTATAAAGGTACTAACCCCCTTTCAAACATGCTTAGGTCTGTAAGAGTTTGAAGATATGGTCCTTCCTTCTTCGTGACTCCATGTGATGTCCATTTTTTGGGGGGGCATGTGTTGGCACCAATCCTTGCCATTTTCTCTTTTAGAGAAGGTGGTTCTTTCTGTAGCCTCCCGACAACTGGGTACTACAGGATGACTCAGTGTTTGAAGCCTAGCATCTCTGAAACAAGATGCAAAATACTATAACTTCATACACTGATTTTAAATAGCAACCCAGTCTTATTTTCCCCAGAGTTTTTAATGATCTAGATAATCTTTTAACTATTTTCTCTACCTGCACTGCTAGAACTGAGGGATTTCTTGGGTTTGTTCACAACTGGAGCAACAAGGTTTGGTGCTACTGTCTCTTGGCCTTGGCGAGCTGCAACAGGATCGTACTCCTTCCCATCATAGTTTGCATCAAAAAATTTTTTGAACCACTGAACAAATTCAAAGTTGTCCTGAAATTTTCCTTTCACTAGTTTGTCCACAGGAATTATCTGGAGGGGGAAAAAAAAAAGTCAAACTTATATTAAGGGTGAAGAACCTCTCTCTCTCTTTTTATATAAAAGTTTTAAAATAAGTGCATTCAGAAGATATGCAAATGTAATTCTTTGTCCCATCTAGAGAAAATCCTACTTGAACATAAATGTCAAATAGTAGGAGTTTTGCTAATAATTGGAATTTAAAACAAATAATGCTTTCACTGTAAGGGTCCAAATAATTTTCAATAAGTCTGAAGCAAGGTTTCTGCTGTACCAAGTTTCAACACAAAACTTCTTTCAGTAAATTTGAAGCTGGCTCATCCAGCGCTACGTTTCATGAATCTGAACTGCTGAACAGTTTCACAGACTGCTAACATACAAAACTGCTACAAGATCTACATCACCTTTTTAGTAGATTACAATTACAGTTTCTCTGGAATGAGGAGTATTACTGAAGATTACTAAAAAGATGCAGCAAATTGTGAAGTCTTGTCTGTAGGCCACAAGCTGAGAGACCATGACCTGGCAGGGGCCAGGAGCCACTGCCATTACGTGATCACTCAGCATTTGAAAGCATGACTGGCTGTCCAGTTCTGGACATACTGCACAAGCTACTTCCCCCATGCAGAAGACCAATTAAGTATGCATTGAAGCTGCTAACCAACACAGAATGAGGCGCCCTCTTAATGACAGGAAAAAGCTTTAACACAGAAGTGTTCTGCACTGTACCAAACATGCTGTCAGTATCTATTACCTAGATAAATCACCCTTCATAGCATAACTATCATTTGATCTGCAAAAGTTTTTTCACAGATCTCATTTTCACTAGCTTAAAGTTACATATGCTTGTAAAGAGGAATTTGAAATCCTTAGGACTCACACACCAGAAGGTTATGGGAAGGTACCTGGTACAAAGATGGTTCAAACAGGAAACTCAGGTAAACCTTACCTAATAAAAATTTCAATATTAGTCTGTGCTACATAAGTTGCACAGAGTTAAAATGGAAAAATTCATCTCATCATTAAGAATGGAAAGCTAGCCTTAGCTGGAATAAAGAAGATATTGTCCTAAATCAAGTGAGGACCCCAATGCAAACCAAAACCAGAAGTTTTGATATTTACAAACCAAAAGGAAACTCTGTTCCCAGATTTATTCAGCTCTAAATTTGAAAGTACATTCCATCTACTTTGATATTAAGAGCACAGAGAATCACAACCCAGCTTACTTTGTCAACACCCATTCGTTTAAAACCTGCTTGTAGAACCTTGAAGTTTTGAATGTACTCATGTTCCAATTTTGCTTGAAACTTCACTTTCTTGAGTGCTACAGAACCTGGGAAGAGCATGTCCATAAATTGACAGTATGCAGCACCTGCCAAAAAAAAAAAAAACAAACAAAATACAAATCCTAGGATGAATCGAGTCAGCTCACTAGCCTACGTAAGTTACTTTTCAGTCAGATCAGCAAACTGACCTGACTCACTCCTCAGCTACACAATCCCTTAAAGGCAACAAAAGCAAGAGAACAGGAACCTTGAGTCTCCTGTTTTGGTGCAGCATGGCCATAAATAAGCTTCAGTGAGCTGCAGAACTGAACATTTGGCCTCATGACTTGAACTCTTATGAACAAGAGCAATATTGCCTCCATAATTTCCAGAGAAAAAAAATAATCCAATAAGTAGCTTGACTTTCTTTATGGATATCAGTACAAATCCAAGATATTACATGTGTCCAACAGGCATGTAAGTTACTCTTATCAACACTAACAGAACTAAACTAGAAAAATAATTATTCTAGAAATTATATTTAGTCATTATTAAAATAGTGTACACTTTTACTACAAACAGAACCTATACACAGCACAAGGTGCCCTAGTAAGAGGCCAAATTAAGCTGGATTATATTTAAATCAAAGAATTGAAACGAGACAGTGTTTCCTTCTATTAATTTTAAATCCTTCATGTCCTTCAATTCAGCTCTCACTGTAGTAAGAGAAAAAGAGGGATTCAGTTCAACCACAAAGATTAGACAACCACCTCCAAAAAAATTCGCTTTTTTAGAACACACACACCCATTAAAAGAGAAGATATTTTTAAACTATATCCTCACTCTGCAGTGATGATATGCAACTGTGTGCCACTGAAAATACAAACACAACATTCTAAGCATTATTTCCCTCACCAATATCAATAGAGCATAATAGGAACCTCAACCCAAAGCATCCAACAGATACATGACAAGCTTTTGTGACAAGCTTTTGTGAGATATCTGAAAGCCAAGAAGTCATACATCATGGTGTTGCCCTAAACTAGTCTATTCATCTCAACCAAAAATAACAAAGTCCTATACTGTTCACTTTCCATCAAAGTATTTTGCAGGTCTTTGGTGTTCCCACTTTCACCTGCTACTAGAAGATTGTGGCTCATCCACTGGTGCAAATAAAAAAAAAAAAAATCTTGCTGTTTGATCTCCACTGTCTTTCAGTTCACTTGCTGAAGAACTCCAATGCTCCGCTCACAAAACAGATGGCTTACCAGAAATCAGGCGTTTGTTAACTATTGGTAGTCTGAGCAATAAACATGATAGCAAAAGAGAAGATCACAGCGTAAGCCAAAGGTCATCTTTTGTGCATTTATGCAACCAGAAACTGCTGCTGTCACTACTGCCCTTGCCAAAGGTAGCAAAGCAAGCTTGGAAACTCCTGCTTTCACATGACTATGACAGACAGCAGAAGCCACTTCCATACCTGCAGAGGCACGAAGTATTTTTGCAGACACAGGAAAGGGACATTACTCAGAGCATGCCACATCAACAGCTCTCAGTCTTTTCCTGAAAACAGGTGAGCTGAAATTCTGCAGAGCCAGTATTAATCATCCTCACTTCTCAGAGAGAGAGCTCTCACAGCATTCAAGACACACACCAATTCTAAGCAAAACTTCTCAGCCATATAAATCAGTACTGCACATGACAGGTTTTTTAATCCGCCTATCTGAAAGCAGACAATGCTTACATTTCCCTAACTCCTGCGGTTGTAGATCTTTAGTTCCTTCATCCTTACAGTTTTTCTCCATCATCTCACCAGACAAAAGCCACTACAAATACCTGTCAGATATCTATTTTAAGTACTCTACTTCTCTGTAGTCTTTGTCAATGTTTCTCCCATGGACTCAGCCACAGGCTGTACTGACGGTCCCAAACCTATTTTAAATTTATTTCCTCTTTTACTCTACCTCCAATTTCCACATCTCTCATTCTGTGAGCAACACCTTATCTCAAACTCGCTCTATGAGCTGCACTTCCACTTTTCGCCAAGTCCCTTTCACCTGCCTGTTGCAGTTACCCACATCACCATCTTTTACCTAGGATGCATTTTCAGCCTTTGGGGTTTTTTGTTTGTTTGGTTGGTTTTTTCAGCTCTCACTCTATAGAAACGAATAAAAAATAATAGTCTACAAGCCTCCTCCCACACACACACACACTCCTCCCTATGATGACACTTGACTCCATTTCGGTACCACAATCACTTCCTCTTTTCTGCCTACAACTCTGTCCAAGATTCAGCTTTGCCAAAGTCAGCTCAAGCCAAAGTAAGCTGGGGTAACACAGACTGACGTGCCTCTTTACCATACGGAGTTGTAAAGTCCTGAAGGTGAAGCCAAGAGTCACCGCTAAGCCTTTCTCACACTGCTCCTTCTGCCCGACCGGTATCTTCAGGCACCTCCCAAATCTCCTAGAAGTTCTCTTCCGTAAGAAATCACATTTGTTTATGCTAGTTATTATACTTGTAAGGCTTACTCTATCCATCAAGACTAAACGCTTAATTCCTCATTGGAAAACACCCTCTCCTAAGAGTCTTTTTTTCACATTAACCCCCATTCCTTCTTATTGCAGTGAGTCAGAAAAATATGCCTTTTCATTATGCTTACATTATTAACAACCATTTCAATAAAACTCTAACCATAACCGGACTATTACACTGCCCATGAATCTGTTCACACCAGGAATTAAGCCAACTGCATGGCTACAGAGGGCCAGCACAGATGGGTCACACGGTGCGGCTGCACCTCTACAGAACCAGGGTGCACATCGAATCTGGAATTCCCCGCTGAGCCCCCTTACCTGAGCACAGCTGTTCGATCTTTGTCAGCGTCAGTTGCAGAGACTCATTGATCCACGCGAGCATGTCATGTCGACTCAAGTTATCGCTAGTCACTGAAGTAGAATACACATTAACTGCCATTTTCTGAAAGACAGAACCAAGGGTGTAAATAGCACAGCTATTAATGCTGCCCGTTTTCATCGTTCCTGTTAAGACGCGGTCACTAGGCTGTGGTGGAGGCGCTTCCTTTTGAGCCTTCATGACACAACAGCCAAGCGTAACGTGATGCACAGGAAACGCGATGAAGCCGCCTGCTGCTAACAGCTGGGAGGACGGGCCTCATTCCATCACAGCTGTGCAGGACAGGGTTTCGTGCTTTCGGAAGCAAAATTAACGCGGAGGCGCTCACATGGAAACTTTGATGAAAGGAATCGCGGCTGCGGCACGTTATTCATCCCTCTCACCCGCGGCAGGAATACTTCCTGGTCGACCACGGTATCTCTCCAGGGAGAAACACCGAGCGGCCGGTCCCCGCC
>VZTV01064548.1:482-11349 GCA_013400875.1 Anhinga rufa
GGTCGGGGCCACCCTCGCCGCGCGGGTGTGAGGGGCCGTGCCGGGCCCCGGGGAGCGGCCTTCCGGCGGGGCGCGGGGCGACGGCGGCCCTCCTGCCCCGGGCTCCGGCGATACCCCTGCGATACCCCGGCTCCGGCCTCGGGTGGCGGCCAAGGTGAACAGGACCCTGGCACCGCAAGGTTTTGCCGGGCGGCCGTGGAAGGACGCGGCCTCGCCTTACGGGCAGGGGCAGACGAACAAACCCGACCCCTTCCAGCTATCTCCCCCTGCTCTGTAACGAGGCTTCGGCGGCCCAGGGCGTGTGGTGGTGTTACCCCTTTGGTACCCGCTGCAGGCGGGTTTTGGGGGGAAGAGTACTGTACGGGTAGTTCTGTTGCGTGGAGGTGCCTCCGTCGCCCAAGACTTACAGTGCACGCCTTGTGGTGAACGCGGGCCTTGTAAACTTCCTCCAGGTCAACGTTTTGGCTGGAGAATTATGCTTTTTTATACAGTATGGCACATCTGTGCTGGAAGGAAAAGAAGCGTTTTGCGTGTGGAGGTATATATTCCTGAAGTAGCCTTATTTGGTAAGGCTATTCCGTGCCTCTCTAGTTTCAGTTATCCATGACAGGCTTTTGGAAATAATTATCTTCATCTGCTTTTTTCACTGTCAGCCTTGTTTTATTAGAATTATTCAATCTTAAGAAGAGTTTTAGGAGTGAGTTGCATGGGGAGTGTAGGGGAAAATGACCATGATAGTGGATGAAGGAGCGTTGTTGTGAAATATGGACCAGACATATTAGCAACTACTTCTGCAGAGTGTAAAGGACGCTTGTTAGCATTGGTAGTAGGACTTCGTGTGTGTGTTAAGAAGCTCAGTAAGGGTACTAGCAATGCCAGGAGAATACTGATTCATATCCATCCTAGCCTGTGCAATATATTTATGTTTATAAAGTGATCTTGGAAAAAATCTAGATAAACACTTTGCTGTTGGAAGTGGCTTGCAGTCTCTTTCTCACATGCTTCTGTTACCCTCTAGAACCCTAGGTAGAATAAATCACAAGACTGTCCATGGTGTTCGGTCAGTTCTAGAGTTGAAAGCGCCAAGGTGAAGGCTAGCTCGTAGCTTGAGACACACATGCCATACTGCAGAACAGCTGCAGAAATTTTCAGCTGCTTAGGGCTTTCATTTACTTCCACCATTTTAAGGGTGCTTTGGTGCATTAAATATCAGGTTGTTCTTTTGGTTCAGTGCTTCTTTCTTATTTTTGACCTCCGGTAGAGATTTAATTAATATCTTCCTTTAGTTGCTCTTAGCTCAGCTTGATTCCTTGCCAATCACTGTTTTCATTTCAGGGTTGATTTAGGAAACAGCGGAGGGGGACAATCCTAACTATTTCTGACTTCTGCCTGCTGTCCTGTGTGCTGAGTTTTGACTGACGGTCTCAAGGCTGAGTGGGCTGAAGTGGTCTGTGATCATGCTGGTGGTCTCCGATTCGTTTAGCTGCTGACAGCTGATGTCTGTGCTGAAGAGCAGTGTGTGCGAAAGGAAGAACTCGGAAGAAGTTCAGTTTTGTTGAGTGAAATTAATCTGTAGTTCAAATCTGACTGGAATTACATGATTGGTGGCTTTGTCCATTTTTGTTTCATACCTGCATAAAAATGGAGGCATTACTTTTTCATGAGATGGGAGTAATGTCTCTGATAACAGTTTCCTTCACGCATGATCTTTTTATCTTCACAGGAGTGATGTAGCCCATATCCGCTCTTATAGGTTGCGTGTTCTGTAGTTACAACTTGAAGTATCGCTCCAACCCCCTTTTGAAATTTAAATGGAACTGGAGGGAAGTGACTAGTACCACTTATAAGCTCTATGTTTCTTATACATTGTCATTTGCCGCCGTTTTCAAGTCTTCCTGACAAATTGTTATTATTTCGCTATGCATTCCTTGCTAACTGCTAGAAGGAAGATCTCTACATTCTCCAGGCAGAACATATTGGGAAGAAAGAATGTGAAATTACCTGTACTTAAGAAGCTTGCTACTGTAGTATGATAAACTGAGAAAAATGTTCCTCTCATTCCCTTCTCTCCCAGCTCTTTGCAAAGCACTTTAAATGAGGGTAGGAAGCCCTTTAGGAATGAGCGTCCACCCCTCAGGTGTGCATGCACAAGTTTGGAAATAGAGGGTGGGATTTGCAGGGAATAAGATAGGTGGAATAAGAATTTCTATCATAACGGGCACAGACATAAAGTCCTAAGTGCCATGGTGACCTCTCAGTTCTTACTGTTATGACGTGTTGAAATCTTACCAAGTTTTGCAAAATGACATGATGCACACATAGTGTTTTTAGTGCCATTACATCTTAAAGAGAATTATGTATGCCGACAATATATTAACTCTGTCAGTGTTGTCCCAGTTGCTCTGAGCTTTTGTAGGACTTAATCTGCTTTCAAAATGGTGCTGGTAGTATTTATGTTCCTACAGTTGCCTAGGAGCCCTAATCATAGACAGGGTATTGACACAGGAGGAAATCAGTGTTGTAATAAGCTTTGAATATATGAAATAGGGAATGACAAGTGAATATAGATAGATAGGAAATAGCGCTAATGTATTGGGGATTCAGCATGCTGGTAGCCTAGCCGTTGCCCATTTGCTGAAAATGCCAAGTGGGGAGATAAGAGTGTGTGGTTTTGGGGGTTTTATAAGTTTAAAGGAGGATTGTGTACTAGTTTTGGTGATACTGCCTTGGGAGAATACTTTCCACTTGTCTGGGCACTATGGAGAAGGTGAACAAGTGCTTGTTTGGAAAATTCAGTAAGTGGATGACGGCAGCTGGTGTTACGAGCTAGGCGTCAGATCCGCTAGTGGATGAGAGTGAAAAGGCTGCACAAGTCTTGAAAGAGAAGACATGGGAACTGGTGTGATAAAGGAGGAGAGTTCACTGCTGGGATGATATGGTTAAAGTCAGCAAGTAGGAAAGCGATCCGGTCGGCAGCTTTCAAAATAGATGTTGAGTTAAAAATGTCATGTTAAAAACGTGATGCCAGAGAAGAGTGTGCAGTAATGCTGTTTTATTCAATAGGAGCCTTTTTTCTTTTTTTTTAAGACCAATATTAATCTTTAAATAGGATGATGAAAAATATAGCTCTTCCTATCCCTTACAAATTTAGAAACTTTATAACTGTATATTTCCTTTTTTGGAGGGAGAGGGGGAAGAAGAGAAACAGTGAGAAAATAATTTGGTGGGATTTATATACAGAAAGTGTTTGTACAGAATTTTTAAGGTATCTGTTACTTCTTGAATTAGAGATAAAATAATCTTTGCATGTAATAGGTAATAAAATTTGATCTATGACTCAAAATGACAGTGTTGTTTTTAAAACACTCTAATTTGGCAGCTCAGTACTTTTGTTTGTTTTTAGCAATTGTTCAACTAGTGACACTAAACAACAAAAAACTTGGATTTTACCTTCTGACCAAAGAAATAATTTCTCTAGATGGACAACAAACCAAATGGGAGGCATCTCAGAGTTAAATTTGAATTCTTCTTCCTCTTAATTAGTACCCTACCCTTTATGTTCTTGTAGCTTTTCAAATACATCTAAAGTGAAAACAAAACTAATAGTTTCACATTATTGCTAAAATTGCAAAGGAATAGTAACTTCAGCATTAAGATTATACTATTTTTGGTCTAATTATAAGCTACATTTGTTTTTTTTTATTCTGAAGGTGAGCTTTGATTCCCTGTGCTAGCACTGGAGCTGATGTTCAGCATTCCCAAGATTTGACCCTTACTGTTTTTCTCACTGTGTTCAAAATTACAGGGAATCTGCTCTCCTTGTTAAAAAGCTCATGAAAGGTCACTGGAAGGACAAGAGAAATGTTGCTAGTCAAGAAAGCAAACTAAACTGAGCCTTTTCGTAGTGTAACACTGGTTGAAGGCTGATGTCAAATGGACACTTAACTAACACTTTTAATTATTTTGTCAGCTCCATTATTCATGGCATAAATTTGAAGTAGCAGGCTTTTTTTCATCCACCGCATTTGCAGTTGATGCTGTTCATGGAACCTACCCCAGTTTGGCTTGGTAAAAGGCTGCAGCTTTCTGCAAGTGAGAGGCAGCAGTTCGGGTTGCCAGGAGCTCCAGAGGAGTCAATGATTAGCAGACTCATTTGTTCCCAGGGAACTGGGGCTCAGGGGGCGTGTGGTACCAGAGGTATTGTGATTGCTTTGGGAGCCAGGATGATGTTTTTGGTTATAGAAGCTGTGAGATGAACCGATTGATGTGGGGATGGCCATCAGCAGCACTTCCACTGCCGTAAGGGTAGCTTTACATTGGCCACGGAGTGGCCTCTCGCCTGAAGAGAACTTAATGCCTAGGCCTGAGCTTTGCTGAAGAGCACTCCAGCCATAAACCTCAGTCTGTGAGGCTGAAATGTGTCTGCAATTCATTGGCTCTTTTTCTGATTAGGTTTGTTTTTATCTTTATTAATAGGCTTGGATCTTCTGTCTAATAAACAACCATGAGTCATCTGAAGTTGCTTGCGGCTACGCTGAAGTGGCATGGCATTAAACTTCTGGAAAAGCAAGTTATAGCCAGAAGGGTATTTTTACATGGCCAACGGTATGCTTCATCAGGAACCTCAGAACCGTTCTTGAGTGGGAGTAATTCAAATTACGTGGAGGAAATGTATTATGCATGGCTTGAAAACCCTAAAAGTGTACATAAGGTAGGTCTAAAACTTGACTGTAAATGATAATATTAGGTTAGAGAGTAGAATTGATATTTTTTCTTTTTTTAACTTGTTTTATAAAAAGTCCAGAAAATGGTCTTGTATGAAATGAAAATTGTGAAACTAATTTTCCACATATTGATTGTTGTAAGATGTGATATTGCAGCAGGAAAAAGTACAGAGGAACCACAGGCGTGGTGAGCTGAGCGGAAGGAATGAGAAGTCCAGACCAGAAATAGTAACCTGCTCAGAAACTTTCAGCATTCCTCCATAGGAATGCCATTTAAGCAGTCTGTTAAGTAATCAGTTACATCTGGAAGAAGACCCAAGAAATAAAATACTTTCAATTTTTTTTTGTTTATTGTAATAAGGTTGTATCAGAGGATGTGTTATATTTAAATAGTATGTGTTGACTTTGGTAATTCTAAACTGTCTGAAGAAGCTGAATGTTCAGTTTCCTTTAGGGAGCTGTGGAAGTTGTCACCTTAAAACTGAACATGAAATTGTCAGAAAAACCTTCTTCAGCATCTTTAAAAGTATTTTGTTCTGTCTCTCTCCCTCTCTCTCCAGGTGACATACATTTGTTTGCCTTTTTCTTTCTTTTTTTTTTTTTTTAACTTTCAATCTATTGCCCAAATCCTTTCTTGTGGGCAAAATACATGGATTTATTTTTTAACAAGCTTTCTGCTGACAAGGAAGGCTCTCTTATGGTGATACATGTACAGTAACTTAAGAAGCTGATAAGTCTGATAAATTCTAAGAGAGACAAGTTATTTTCTAGAGAAGTAATGTGAATTGTGCCCAAAATGTTTACCAAATTGGTTGTGTGTTCCCTTATTCTTGAGGCACATATATCAAAATGTCACTTAGAAGTAATTGCTCAAAGTCTGATAATCTATCTGGAGTGTGAGGAAGTGATGCATGTTGAAGAAACAAAAAAGGAGACCAAAAAAAAGCCGTTTTGTAGCTGCTTTTTTTTGGATGTTGCGTATGAGTTTGTCTTACTGGAAGGTGACATACACAGTGACAACTCTGAAGAGATCCTAGGTCTTTTGTGTTACACCTTAACTTGGGACTGAAGAGACCTGCTCCAGGAGGGGCTCCTCTCGTCCCATCTGTCTTTGATTCTTCATCATATAACTGCCAGTGTAGAGCAGGGTAGCACGTTGTGTGGAAGCACTGAAATAATTTCTGAGAGGCCCTCACGATGCCTTGGTGCTCTAGATCAGTATTAACCCTTCATTTTGAGGAAATCAAAGGAATGAAGGCATGCAGAAGAAGCGTGCGTGGTGACGCTTGCTTTTACTTGTTTTCTTTGTTACATCGACTCGTAACGACCTTCTTTCCTTTAAGAAGAATGAAATTTCTTGTTCAGAGCCTTCGCAGCAGAGGGAATTTTCCTGCTGTGAAGGCTTCCTCGTGTCTAATGGCGGGAGCTGGCCAGGGTGCTGCACGGCCGGGCTGATCCCGCGCCCAGGCCCCGCATAAAGGCCAGCCCTAGCGAGCGGCAAAGGCTTCTGCTACATTTAGACCTGCTCGTTATTTGCAATAAATCCTAAAAATTCTGCGAAAGACTATGCAATTCATCTGGCAGCTCAGGCACAGTTGGGCGATGGGTCCGGAAGAGGTGATGCAGTTTGAGGTTGAAAAGTGACCAACAAATTAGCAGAAGTGAATTGACAGAGGAATGTAAATGTACTGATGGAGTAGGGTGTGGCCTGGGGAGTGGATGCCAGGTAATTCAAGATGCATTTTAAAAATGCATGAGTTCTTTTCCAGGTTAATTATATGTAGTATACTTACAACAGTAATGAACTGAAGTAAAGTCACTGTGTGCCTGCTTTATGAGGCTTAAAAGAATAGGAATGATGGACATAATGGATTGCCTTTCATCTGTTCTTGCCTAAATAATTTGGTTTTTCACAACCTAGAAAAAAGAGTGGGAGGAGAATGATGCCGATTAATTTTACTTCATTTCATCAGCAAAATTAGTTTTTGGTTTCTTGAAAACCATCTCATTTCATCCGTTGAAAGCTGTAAATACCTACCCAAGATTTTTGTTAACAGCAATTGTTCAACTTGGGCTTTAATAAAACAGGTTAAAAACATTGAGAGTTGAACTGACCTTGTTTTCTTAAAAATATAGAAAAATTCATGCTGTGGTTGTATGACTGTAGGCAAGCTCTGAATTTGTCGTTCTGCTACGGAAAATGGTGGAAGTGTTGGAAAATCATGTCAAGAGACACCAACGGCTAATGTGCTGTTGGTTATGGTATCATTAATAATTTTACTCTCTGCAGGCCACTCATATTTCATTGTTTTATCCAGTATGTCC
The DNA here is from genome assembly GCA_013400875.1 of Anhinga rufa. Classification (NCBI taxonomy): domain Eukaryota; kingdom Metazoa; phylum Chordata; class Aves; order Suliformes; family Anhingidae; genus Anhinga; species Anhinga rufa. The sequence continues at coordinate 7,532 of VZTV01064548.1, forward strand.
AGCATGGTTTAGAGAGCCAAATTGTGCTAAGCGCTTAGACATTATGTTCTCTTTCATCTTCTTCCTCTTTATTACCTGTTTTTTCCTCATGTTTCTTCTTCTTAGGTATCCCCTTCTTAGCAGAGAGGATGTGCCTCCTTCTAGTTGATGAGATGAAAAAGCTTTATTTTTCTTGGGCTTTAAAAATCACACTCTATTCACTTTTACTTAGAAACTCCAATTAATCAAGGCTCCTCAAATTAGTTCCCTCTCAGAAGATTTGACTGGACATGTCTTCCCATGCAGGCATATTTAAAACTGTTTGAAAGACGTCTGTCTCATTCCAATGAGCGTATTCAGTGTTACCAGTGTTTTTTCGAAGAATCTCTCCTTTCTATGTATACCATGGTTATAGATCAAGGTATATGCATTTATATCCATAGAAGCTTTTATCCTTTGTGCAAATCCATTCCTGACGATTTCCTGCTTCTCCTTGTTTTCTGAACTTCCTATCCTTAGACTAGCCAAAACAACAATCAAAATAAAATGACGTGGGCTCTGGAAAAGGCATCATTATTTCTCCTTGAAGCATGGTGTCAGGGCCATAGATCATAAGAGAGAAGCTTGACAAGGCTCAGTTATTACTATCACAAGATTAATTACAAAACTGCATGGTTGGATATTGAGTACATAATGCCTGCCATGTTATCCTGTATGCAGCCGCTCTACCCTGAGTGTGTAATCACTTCCTTGTTTGATGTACTTGAAAAAATGTGAGGTTTTTGTTTTGACTTCATTTTTTTTTTTCTTTTTTTTAATGATGTAGTGATGCTCAGTGTGTGCCTTCTAAGGCTTTACTGTCCTCACTGCAGTTGATAAATATTGTGATGTCACTGGAAGAAAAAACAAACCATCAAGATAACTAATATGTTACTTGTTATTCTAAGTGCAACACTGTTTATTATATGAGAGTAGAATATTGCCACTGAATCACTTGAATTGTATTATATTACTTGAGAAAATAATGGTTAACTACAATATAGGGAAAAAAAGGATCGTATCATGTATCACTATAGTAATTTATTTTTTACAGATGTATCTTTCTATTATAAGTGTCCTCTACCATTTTCTTAAAGAACTTTACTAATTTAGTTGAGAACCTGCAGGTTTGCTGTGAGACCAAGCTGGTCTTCTGTCTGTCCAGCCACATGGCAAATGTTGCCAAAGAGTGACATTGATACACAGGACTTGAAGACTATAATCTGGTATCAATCTTGAAAGACACTATAGGAATTTGTAAAGGCTTTGATGGATGTGTATCTAGAAAAAACTAATTTTCTGTAGCCAAATGATGTATTTTCCCTCCCCTCTGATTAAATGTCAAGCTTGCCCAGCAAATCAATAAGTTCAAAAATGCGATGGGAAAAAATAGTGCTGGTTCTTTCTGTCCCAGCTGGCTGCATCTTCAGATGTAAACAGTTTGAAGGTATTTTTTTATATTTGTGAGTTTGCATGAAGAAAGGGTCCTGTGCTTATTCTCCTTAAACAGGTAGCTTGTTGGGCAAGTCCTATTTGGATTTTGTTAGCAACTGTCTCAGCAGAGCACTTGTCTAAAAACATATTAAATTGTCTGTGGGGCTGTGCTGTGATAACTTTTACATGTGAATCAAAAGCTTTTGACTCAACACAGGAATAGTTATATTATCATCATTGTATGTGTATCATGGTGTTGGAAAAAGTGAGGAAGGAACCTTAACATAAGCAAAGCATATTCTTTATTAAAGCAAATGTCAGATTTGTCATGGATCTGAATGTGTGTTTGGAATTTCCTAATTTAATGAAAGTTAATAAATGTATATTGCCAAAATAATTCCTTCGGTCTAAGTAGCCTTAGTTGTAACAGGAAGGGATTGTATCTGTTTTTCATTGTCTGGGATCTGCAAACTCTGAGACTAAGTGCTGCATAGGCATGGAATAACAACACTGTTCTTAATTCCAGGGTGAGAAGGTGGATAGACAGAATACCAGAGGAAACGCAGTTATAGTAATACTCTTGTAGCCTCTTTTGGTATGTTGTGTAAACTCAGACTTCTAATCACAGTGCAGCTAGCAGGATGTCAAGGTGAGAAGAATATAGGAAATGGGCATAAATGAGAGAAGGGAGGAGGAATGAATTCTTCATCAGTGTGTCTGGAACTGACCACCAAGCATGATCTCTCTGCCTTAATTTGGCACGGCATAAAGAAGGTAGGCTATGTTTAGATCAAGTCTGTGCAAGAGCAGGGTGATAAATTAAGTAAGTTTATCGTATTTGTATCAATGCGGCTTTGTATTAATAAAGAAGTAAGAGGGGTGCATTAAAGCACTGTTTCTTGGGTACTAGCAAAGAAACGTCATGCTAAGGATGAGGTTCCTGCCCGCAGGTTCAATCAGTCCCCCCACTTCCATAACCTGGAGGGTTGGGTGATGTTTAGCCCATGTATGCTGCCCCTCTCACAGTGTGTCTGAACACATAAAGCTTGTATAAATTTCAGTATGAAGACTTTTTGTTATTGAAAACAGAATTTTATATATATTATCCTGTTGTGCGGCATTGGCATTACATTATTTTGATTCTCTTTTGTATTCTGTAAGGAATATATTAAGTAATGGTCTTTTTAAAATCAACTCTTTGGGCTACTTTTTGTCTTTTCTGGCACTGGTTCCTTGAAATGAGTTAGTTCCAAGCTCACAGCCAGGGTAAATAACATGCAATGTACCAAAAGAAATTTAGCTTTTACAGTTCTTCTATTCCAGTCACAAAGAATGTAAAGCTTTGAAATAGCTTCCTTTCTATCCCAAGTTAGCCAAAGTGAGGAAAGTGGTTTATGACCTTTCATTACCTTTTATGGAAACTGTAAGCTAAGCACAAGTATTGATTAGCCCCCTGCTAGTGCAGGCTTTCTTCTTTGTTGGGTATAAGCATCTCAGATGCTTTATCCATTCTGCTGCTGTCTGTTGGCATCCATGTATCTAATACCATTCTAACCTGGGACAGTGACCACCTCATCAGAATGGAAGTAGTTCAGGAAAACCAGATTTGGGCATATGTGGAGAAAGTGGCTTGTGTAAAAGTGCAGATGGAAAACAGGGGATTTTTTTGTCTGTTGTGATTCAGTTTCTGAATATGTACTACTCTAAAGTTATGACTTGCACCTGAAACCATGTCCGTAATTTCTTTCATAGTAAGGTAACCTAAGCGAGTGAGGAAAGGATCTTAAACCAAAAGCCTCACTCAGAAAAGCTGTAATTTCTTTAAACAGTTTCTTCAAGAAAGGCCCTTAAGGACTGATTATGATTTAGCATATTCAGTGAGTGTCTTGAAGTATCATAAATTCTTTAAGTATCATTAAAGGAATGGATTAATTTCATTTATTAAGGTTTTCAGTTTTATAGGCTCAATACCTCTTTAACAGCAGCATAATATCATACCCATTACTGGTTGCCTGAAGAAACATCACAGTTAAAAAGAGCCATGTTAATGAATAATGTACAAAGATGCTTTGCACTCATCTGTGCTGGAGAGTTTTCCACTGAACAAGCTTAGTGTAAGAAATGAGACAAAAAGGGCTCTGTGTAAATGAAATGCGCAGTTGCTACCAAGATGTGCTCATATCAGTGCTCTCTTTTCGCTGGCTATTAGCGGTGCTTAATACTGGAAATGTAGTGAGGTACCATCTGCAGCTTGAAGGAGCTGCTTTTGCTTGAGAGTTTTGTTTGAGGTAATAAATTTTCCTTCTTTCCTCCTCTGTACACATCTTCAGTCCTGGGATTTGTTTTTCCGAAATGCTAATGCTGGC
>VZTV01064553.1:6445-18918 GCA_013400875.1 Anhinga rufa
CAAAAAAAAAAAAAAAACAAACCCAAACCCCCAAAACAAACCCACACGTTTTTCATAAAAAGAACTCTGAGATCATTAGCTAACATTTGGAAGGCCCTCAAATTAACATGCGTGAAGGACTGTGGCCAAACTCCCACTGGCTCCCATAAAAGCAGTAATCAGCCCTTCAACCAAGATTCTCTACAAAATAACACCCAGAAGCCCCTGCAGAAGGGATTGCCAATCTCACCATCTGACGAGATTAAAAACAGCAGTAACAATGTGATAATTGACAGGAGAAACTTCCCTGACAAGGAATGAATCAGTGTTTATTTTTAGCCTTTTTCCCAAAGGCTTTATTTAAACAAAAGATTAACTAATTATTTCCGTAGTCATATTGTCCACACTAGAAACAGGAGGTGGCAGATCCTTATGTAGCTGCAGGGAGCGCTTTGTTTTGGCTCATCCTTTGAGGTCTGCACTCTGGACGGATGCGATTGTGGCCATCGTCCTTTCATTTCTAGTCCAATCAATCTGAAAAGTACCAAGGCTTCACTGAATTTAGACACATCCCCCCCCCAGTCAATATTTTTATTTCCTAAATGGCAACCCTTAGAACAAGTTTCAGAAAACGTAAATTGTGATTGTTTCCGTATCCCACCTTTGCTCCAAAGCTTCACTTGAAAAACAAGTCAGCATTAATCCTGACACTGCAACTGCCCGCTGCAGCCTTTTGCAATGACAGAGCCCCCGCATTCCGAGATAAGGTTGTTCTACCTGCGCACAGGAGCCAGCGATAAAATCTTATTTAGAAGGCAGCTCACCTGAGAAAAAACTGGCAAAAGATTTGTCCCGTTCCATGGGACAAATGCAAGGAAACAGCATCAATCCCAATGACACCAAATAATATCTGTGTTTCTGATAATAAGCTTTTTGGGTTCTGCTCTGTTTTGAAGTGGGGCACTTGAAGTGTTTTTCTTAAATTTTGAATGAATTGTGGATTGCAGCGTGGGTTTCTTTAGCAAAGAAGGAATCAGCCTTCTTTAAAAGTGTCTGAGGATATATTTTTGTGGCTTATCTTCTATGAAACTAAGAAATATAAATGACCCTTTGTTTCATGGTATTGCATACTTATAAGGATTGCTACAAAATATGGAAAGAGCTGATTTACTGGTCCCTTACTTTCATAGTCTCAAAGCAATTGTACCACACTGAATTCATAGGTCAAATTGTGTTAATTTTAGTCCTGAAGAATGAGTCTCATTTTCAGCATCCAAGTATTTATTCTTCAATGGAAATTTGTTTGTGTAGAATTTCTTTTCCATGTTACTTAATATTTCAGATGATTTTGAATATGACTACTTGGGCTAGGCCAAGTCTAGGTAAAATAGTTTGTTTGAACCATTTTAGTGGATACCTGATCATTCCTGAACAAACGTGAAGTAGAAGAAATAGAAGACCATAGAAATCATGGAAAATGATCAGTTTCTTTATATGCAGCCCACTGGTCTCTTACAGAGGTTAGGGGAAGAAACTCCACTGTTGAATTGCTCATAGGAGCAGGCTGAATCTTCAGTATCTCATCTCACATCTTAGTGCAAGAGATGCATCAGAATGGAATTTTACCTAGAAATAAAAGTATCCTTTCTCCTGTGTCTACATCTCCTGAAGAGACCATTGCAGGAACGGCTACTATTGGGATGAGCTCTCTGCTTTGCAAGTATTATCTGCAACAGTGAGCCCACAACCCCAGAAAATTTAGTTTCTGTTTAGAACTAAGATGAATGTAGAAGACTAAGAGGAACATTGTACAAAATTATTTAATCTCTGGGCAATCAGGCTAAACAAATCCATGAATCATTCATACGCATCTGCATTGCAAGATACAGCTCACTACAAAGGAAAACATTACAGATGGGGGCAGGGGGAGGCAGGAAATAAGGTAGATCAGTAAAATCTGCATGAAATACATGAGGCTTTAACCAATGTATTGGCTGCAGGCCAAGTCCAAAAAATAAGGGTTTAGGGCAGAATTTGAGCTTCTAAATCTAAAACAGAGATGGTGGAAAACCCCAGTGAGCTGTGTCTGACCTTGCATCATGCCTAAATTCAAGCCACCTTACATGCTTTTACATAAGCTACTCCGCTGCATAGAGCCTCTCCGTAAGTGCCCAGATCTGCACCAGTTCAACAGGGCTAAGCAGCTTGGCATTCATTCACATCTCAACTCAGGAACTAAAAATTATGTGTTACTCCATACAGGTCCCCAGAGCGGCTCAGTTCAAGAGGTAATCTTCAAACCCCTCTAATGGATGCCAGTGGGACTGAGTCTTCACAACTGCAGCTGTACCTGTTCCATCTAAAAAGACACTTTTATGATATACTAGAGCAGGTAAAGCATTTATCCAGGAAGTGGAAGGTCTGAGTTCAGGGCTCATTCTTCGCAGATGAGAGATATCAGTAGTCACAATGACATCTGGGTACATCAGTATTCACCTGAAACCAGCTTCAAAGCTTGATCACTCTCATTTGTGACCCTGCACAGGACACATCTAGAGCGGCTGGTGAAGCTGTATACAAGGATGCTCGAATTAGCATTGGCGTGTTCCTATCAGAACTGGGTAATGCCATGCCATCAGAGAAGGCTGAACCATAGCAGAGTTTATTAGCTGAGATGCAACAAACGTTAAGATGGTGGTGCGTACTGCTTCCGAGTCTAGCTAGCCCAGGAGCCTCCCATTTCAGCACATTCCTACTCTCAAGCAAGCAACAGCCTACATTCATTTCAATATGGAAAACTGATTTTAAAAAATAGGAATTACTGATTTTTAACATAAATGTTCCTCTCAGCCTAGCAGTGGCTACTCGCGAGTTTGGATCCAGAGCTATCAGACTGGTAGGTATAACGGTACTGGCTACTAGCCACCTCTCCGGGGATGTCTCCGGCGAATACAGATTTGGGAATTACCGCTGGATGGCACTCTTGTACCACAGAGTATGGAACTGTATGTGATTTTATTTGGCTGCAAATACAGACATCTTTTAAAGACAAAGAACCACGTTCACTTCTTCCTTATGCCATCATAAATTTGGAGTGGCTTCACGTAAGGCATTCAGCTTCATTGAGATTTGCAACAGCATAGCTGGGAGAAGAATACAAACCAGATGTTGAGAAGCGGTATTTTAGCTATTAATTCTATCAATAAAGTTTTGAACAATTTATGAAACCTGAATACAAGGAGCAGGCGTAAAGGCTGTGGCCACAAGAGGCCAAGAGCACCCAGCTTAGTTCTTCTGTGTTGTTACAGGCCACACTAAATTCTAATAATCATCCTTAATGCTTTTACATGCCAGTGTTTTTACCCTTAAGGCTGCTCTATTATACACAGTATTCTATAAAGATACAAGAAAATTCTTCTATGGCTGGCAGTAAAACAAGAAGCTATCTTCATTCCAGAAGTCAACATCTGAAGTCTTTGTTTTAAAGTTTCCAGTCTATGTATTTAAAGTGTTTGGAGAATGTTTCAATCCTTTCTAATCCAAAATATGCTTTCTATTTTGAAATATTTGAAAAATGGCTCAATTATTTTCACATAGAATAATAATTTTGTGAAAGTCAATATTTTTTTCAGAAAGTATTTAGTTTTCTGAGAAGAAATCAATTTTGGACTAAATTTACTTTTTAAAAAGTTGTGATTATCTCAGCTTTCTAGTGAACTAGAATCATATCCACAATAACTTCTTAATAAAGGTAACACATTTGGCTTAATGTAATGTACATATGTTATGTATCAATGCAGGGTGTGGGAGAATACCAGGAAATTTCTGCGAGTACATTTGAGCATCAGGGAAATATCTTCATGAAATTTGTGCTTCTGCTCCTTTTCTGTTGGTGATACCCCTCGGCCTCGTAAAGAGCTTCAGTTTCCCCAGCCCCAAAGCTGTACTGTACTCTGAATATCAGGGAAGGCTGATAAGGTCAAGAACTCTTTCAGCAAAGTCATCTTTTCCACCTTTACTTCCACCAAAACCAACAAGAGAGCTAGTAATCAATTTAAGCTGAGGCATTTTTTATTTTGGGGCCGGTAGCATATCTCTGGTTTCAGCCATGGAAGGAAGTGCTTAGAGTGTTTTATCACAGCCAGCTTTTGTGATTTACTTGGCATAACTGGAAGAAGGAAATTGTGTAAATATGGGCTAAAGCTTATTCTTGGGAAATGCAGTTCCATGAACTTCAGATCTTTAACATATTTTTGGTTATTGCTTGTATGCTGCCATTTTCTCTATTGGTAGCATGAGAATAATATCACCCTAATTCTGTGATCCTTGACAGAAGAGTTTCCGTACGTGTACTAAATGTACCCAGAGGCAAACCTGGCAGGCTCAGGGTAAGAATGCTTCAGGATATCTTTCCTGCCCTCCCTGTTTTTGGCTTATTCTGAGGGTCATCATGGCCCTAGCATAATTTGGTCACCCTGGGAAGATGCTCTAAATTAAGGATTGGCTTTTATGGCTGAATAACACAGCAACCTGAATCTATTCAGAGAAAAGGATAGAAACTCTTGTCTTCTTACACTTCTGCCCTTCCATCTTTAGGCTGGGACTTATGGCATCCACGGTTGACAGGATGGTCTGCGATTACCCTACACAGAACCTGTCTGTTCCCCCGTTCTTTTATGTACTGTTGCCATTTACTGAATAGCTGGTAGTTAACTTAATTTTTTGAATCTATTTTATGGTAATACCCCAAGGCTATGTTCTTATTTATGGTTTCTTTGCACTAGCTGTTGTAGGTAGTGGTAGCTGAGAGACACTGTTGGGGAGAGCTTACAAGCTCTAGGTAGCACAAGTGGAGAACTGATATCCAGGGAAATAAGTGATTTGCCCAAGGTCACATGCAAAGTTTGTGGCAGTGTTAATCTACCCAATCTGATTATCTAAGGTATGTAGGCACTGATGCATGTTCTGGTGTATGTATCAGCCACAGGAATGCTAAACTGGAGAAGTTCATTTGGAAAAATAAAGGGAAAAAAAAAAACAAGAAAGAAGAAAGGCATGCTTGGCGCTATTTGAAGACTTGCAAGAGATTTCTACTTTCCCATTCTTCAAATATTTTGGAAATATATAAACTCTTGGGATCTGCATTTTTAAATGTTGTTTGAAACTGGAATAACGTCTGTTAAATGTAGCCAAGAAACATCTGGTTTTCCGTTCCTGGAACCCTGAGCTGAGGCAGCCGCTTTCCTGTCAGCTATGCCATGGAGCAAAATTGGTTCAACAGGTCATTCTGTTCTCTCCATTTCTTAGTTCTCAGTTTCCTATTGAAAAGATGGCCAACAACGAGAGTAAGCAGGAGGGGAAAGGAGATTGTATAATGTACATATTAGCCTATGAAAAAAAGAAATTCAGCTTCAGAGTAAGTTAGATAACTGGTTAGAGCAGAGCTCTTCAGCGTTAGAAAGAACACCAGGGATTCTATGGAACTGTAAGATTTATTAGCCCCATCATGGTTTATCTTTCATCAGTGGAAATAACAATCTGATACAAATCCTTCTCAAAACAATTAAAATCTCACACTGATGGTCACTGGGCTTTGGATTTGACCCTCTCTGGTATCACTGGTAGATGACCTAGGGCAAGCTGGTCACCAGTACATAGTATGTTAATTGCAAGATTGTCATAATCTGAGCAGCTCTAGACAATGAAGGGCCAGAAACGGTTGATGCATTGTATACACTGTCTCTTCAACAATCGCTCCCTCCAGTGGAGTCAAACTGAGAAGAGCTGGGAGGGAGAACCAGAAGAAGAGTTCAAAGGCCTGCAGTAGAGAAGACCATAAGCATGTTGTGTAGGTTTTAGTTCTTACGTTCGCAGTTCTCCATGCTTTGACACTGCCTTGGACAAATAAATATATTCTTGAGAACGGCGTATTTTTTCCCCTACATCTTTTAAGAACAGGATCAAAACTTATAAAGGCATTTAGATGCTTGTACTCCCCCTGAAATCATCAGGCATGAAAAGCATAAATAACGTTGAGAGCATACACCATGATCTGATATTTAATTACCAATGAAGATCTGCATAATTCAGTCAGTGGCATTAATATTAGGAGACTAGTAACACTGAGGTGGCAGAACTCTCGGTATGTATCCCAACTGAAAAATAGCAGCACCCTTGTTTTTGAGGGCCAATCTCGAAAACAACTGGGAAAAGAAATGCTGGGACCTTCTGCCATGAACATTTTGGTGAGGCAAAAAGGCCATCGGAGTCCTGTGTCTTATAGAGATATAATTTGCCACCACTCACGTGACTTGAAAAGCAAAACTAATCTGGAGGTTTCTCCAGTTTTTGCCTTAGATGTGACCTTTCCCTTCCCAGTCCATGAATTTAAAACAACAAGGAAGTGAGTCCTAATCTGAGGAAGAGTTTCCAAAACGGAATCAGAGATGCAGCACTTTCTGTAGCAGGGTCTTGCAAAGTGCTGATGGTATAAATTAACTAATGGGGGTCAGGTCTGTGTGCACAGAGGAAACTTGCTAAAGGCAGATAGGGTGCAGGAAGGGAAGAGGGACTTGTACAGCTCACAGGCGGTTGCCAACAGCTTCCTGACACTATTTACTTGGTGAAACATTTTGTTTTGTTCAGAGCAGTGTTTGACTCTGCTTTCACCATCACCAGTGTAAGTCAAATGCCTTTATTGGTATCATGTCTGTTTTATGTTGCCCAGCGTTCACAGCCTGATACTGAAGTGGCTGTTCCCCAGCTAGTCTGTAATTATCTAAATCCATGTAGTGGTATGGTCCACCCGTAGCCCAGCTAGACTACCATCAAATGTATGCTTTAAATAAATACAATCTAGTCTGACTGCCAAGAAAGACTGTGCCATTTTACTTTATGAATAACAAAGTTTGTAATAACATACGTATACGGAAAATGCTGTTGTCAATGAATAGTTGGGAATGGAATGAGCCATTTTACTCTGTGACGCATTGATTTGTGGCCTATTTTGCTCAATGCTATCTTCATCTGTCCCTCTTAAGTCTCACCTGATTTTTGTATTTGCCATATATACACTTTGTCCAAACACAGTTAGGTTTGTTGTGCATTTCACAGAATCACAGAACGGCAGGGGTTGGAAGGGACCTCTGGAGATCACCTTGTCCAAGCCCCCTGCGTGAGCAGGCACACCTAGAGCAGGGGGCACAGCACCGCGTCCAGGTGGGGTTTGAATGTCTCCAGGGAAGGAGACTCCACAGCCTCTCTGGGCAGCCTGTGCCGCTGCTCTGGCACCCGCACAGGAAAGAAGATTTTCCTCATGCTTAAGTGGAACCTCCTGTGTTCCAACTTGTGCCCATTGCCTCTTGTCCTGTCATTGGGCACCATTGAGAAGAGTCCAGTCCCATCCTCCTGACACCCACCCTTCAGATACTTATAAGCATTGATAAGATCCCCCCTCAGCCTTCTCTTCTCCAGGCTGAACAAACCCAGGTCTCTCAGCTTTTCCTCATCAGGGAGATGCTCCAGCCCCTTGATCATCCTTGTGGCTCTCGACTGGACTTGCTCCAGCAGCTCCCTGTCCTTCTTGAACTGGGGGGCCCAGAACTGGACACAGTACTCCACATGTAGCCTCACCAAGGCAGAGCAGAGGGGCAGGATGACCTCCCTCGACCTGCTGGCCACACTCCTTTTAATGCACCCCAGGATACCGTTGGCCTTCTTGGCCACAAGGGCACAGTGCTGGCTCAGGGTCACTTGCTGTCCACCAGCACTCCCAGGGCCTTCTCAACAGAGCTGCTTTCTAGCAGGTCAGCCCCCAACCTGTACTGGTGCCTGCGGTTGTTCCTCCCCAGGTGCAGGACCTTGCACTTGCAAGGGTCTGGCACATCAGTGTCTGGAATTGCCATGATTTATAGAATCAGACCCAGTGGCATGATTCAAAGGACTGGTATTTATTACAGAAAAACCCTGCTTGCTGCGAACGCAAACATGCTTCTACACTGCTTGAGTTCCCACTTAGTCCTGCCAGTTGATTATGGATTTTCTCATATCTGGAGCTTTATGTAGGAACGAGGGACATCTAGTGGCTCAACAGAATATAGCAAGTGAAGATGTTAACGCTTAAAAAGGTACATTGTTGTGCAAAGTAGACAATTCAGAGAAAATTAGACTAAATTAAAGACTTTCTTGGTGGTTGAAATGCAGTTTGAATATATGAAATTACTTTAGCTAAGAGTCAAATAATCTGTGCTGAATTTTATTTCTGTGTTTCTATCTTATGAAAAGGTGAGCTGACTTTGAAACTTATACAGGTTAAAATGTATTTGCTACCTATTTTCAGGAGGACATCACACCCTCTTTCATTAGGAGGAGCGGAGGTACAGGATAGGTGGATAAGAAACAGGGACAAATCACACAACACAACCCTATACATTTTTTTCTTCCCCCAAATGAACACATGTATTTTATGTATAGTAATTCAGGATGTGATGAATTCAACCAGGTGATAGCTGATAACTGACAATGACTAAGAATAACTGTGAAGAGAAGTTAAATGGAGGACTTTCCTTTCTCTGCAATGTGTTTCCTATTTTAATACTTAAATAATGAGTTTCTTTAACAAGTAACCTACTCTGAGTCATGTTTTCCTTTCTCTTCTTTGTTCTTATCCTGACCAATAACTACATGGCATCCCAATAGCTTTTACTACAAAAGATGAGATGTGTATTGTAGAAGCACAAATACCTGCATCGAATCGTAAGCTGTTTTTGTATTGTAAGCCTGCGTTTGTATTAGGTTTGCCGTTCCATCTTTTTCTAGTCCATACAGAAAGTCCAGATGGACTATGTCAGTCTATTATGCTGCTCAGACTAGGGGCAGTGCTTGACCTCTCCTGGAATAACTAAAATTGAGAGACCAACATCAAGCAGTCAAGGGCTGTCATGTCTGAATGTCTCTCATTCCTATCCTTACCCCACGAAACAACTAATTCAATTTACACAGACAGAGCTGGAGTATTTTGGCTGGAGCATATGACTAAAGGAGGCAGCCTATATATAAAAAGGGAGGCTTCTCTGCAAATGAGAGCAAATCATTGCCAAATATTAAGACAAATAATCTGGAGAGAGCAACAGGAGGCATTCTGTCTCACCTGAGATGCTGACAAAACCTGGAAGCCACAGGAGTGAGATCAGACTGAGAAAAGGCAAAACACTTGTTATTTTGCAAAGGTGTGTAACTCAGGAGGTTTTTTTTAAGGGTAAGAAGTGATGATAAAGAAAATCCTTTGCTAAACTAGTGGATTTTGTCTTCCCTTTTCCCTCTGATCAGGCTAAACTAGAAGCTTATAGGCCTTGGTGAAACTAAGAAAACCATGAATGAGAAAACGAAGGGTTCTCCCATTCTGACACACTAGTTCCAGGTCTGTAGCCTACGCTAAGGTTCAGAGTGGGATTCTCAGCCTATGTATGTGCCATAAAATGATATAGGAGCAGTTATTTAAACACTGCTCAGATTGCATTAGCAGCTTGGGACACAGAGACTGGGCCCCATGGTTCAGGTTGATGTTGCGGAGGGTTGAATTTTAGAGTTTATTGTTTCATCAAGGTACCCTGAAAGCAGGGACTTTATTAATGTCCTACAATTAATGAGTAGTGAACACACTGAGCATCCGATAGACCCTGGATCATTAAGATTAATGAAATTGTTTCTTTAGAGAGAGGTGTTAACAGTCTTTATTTATGTGATAGAGTTTGCAGGTTTTAAACTCCTGAAGTTTTAGGTGCACTAGCGTGCGCAGGGTTATATTATTGAAGTCCCATTTATCTCCAGATTTGTTTCAACAGTAGTTCATTGTAGAGAGAAGTTGCAATGAAGAGACTTTCCAAAGGGTTTTTCCATTTGGTCCTCTTGTGAAGGCTATATTTAGGATGTGAACACAGATATACCAAAACCCTATTGCTGACATAATTCAAACTGCATTTACCAGTATTAGGGAAAAAGGAACTGAATTTGTTTTAGCTGGCAAATAATCAAGTCTTTCTATTTCAGATACTTCTGGGAAAGAATGGCAAAGCCAAGGTACCCCTGACTATATGAAGTACCCTGATGCAAGTGTGGTCAACTACCAGAACGAAGAAAAAGAAGTGGGCTGGCATTTTAACAAATGTTTATTGAATGAGAATGTAATGACTTCTTAAAACTCTACTTACCTTTGCTACTACAAGGTTCTGGTTACCACATTACCACTTTACTGATTAATGGGGCAGTACAAAATGAATCTAAAGATACATGAGCATTAGACTGAATAATTTCCCTTGTGAGAAAATCTAGGAAAAATTAGCAGTCCTATACTGAGCCATGATTAGGTGAAAAGTGCATGTTGGGGAAAGGTTGGAGTATGTCTTGCACAGATCATGAGCAGAAAGGGTAAATGCGAGAGCTGAGACTCAGCACCTGACGTCCTTCAAGCGTAAGGTCTGTTACAATGCTGGAAATCAGCCTAGGACTCCTCTGCTCTTACTTCTGTTGATGTTGGAGTGCCAACAGCAAAAAAGCTATGACTACTCAACTCAGGCTTCCACTCCCTCTGCCCTAGTGCTTTGCCCCTGGCCTTATCAGGGATGGGTACATATTTACTAACTAGTACAGGCAGACACAAATTTCCATTGACTAATCTTCCTCTGGCAAGGTGAGTCATCATATAGAAAAGTTTGTTTCTGCTTGTTCTATGTTCAGATTATAATCCAGTCAGAGCTCCAAAAAAAGGCCAGGCCAGTAGCTTCTACACCTATGACCATCTCTGTTCTCCCATAGTAACAGAGGGAAACTTGGAGACATGTGTATGTAGCTACAAGCTTTCTGCAGGGAAAGATCTTCCTTGGAAACTACTTTGAAAGAAGCTGGCAAGGATCCTGGTAAGAATTTAGCCTTTTCTGTCCATGTTTCTCCTTCTGTCAAAACAAGGCATAGTCCTTCCCTACTTCACAAGGGTATTGTGAGGACACATCAGGTAACATGTTTACATTACTAAATGTGATTTCCTATTCTAAATCACCTAGACATTAGTTCTTAGGAACACAACCTCATCTTAAAGATCTTTTCCTTCTTTTCACACTTCCCTGTTCCTCTTTGCTTTCTGCTATTGCAAAACGCAATTGCTGCTAGTGTTGCTTTTGGACACCTGAGAGCAATTTTAACAGTCACAATGAATTTTCCTGTGCAATTCAGGAGAATTCCTGAATTCAGGAATTCCAATTTCAATTCAGGAATGTCCTGAGCTAATGAGCAAAGGAAAAGAATTCTTCTCCAATTTCTGGTTTTCCTTTTTATTAATATTGGAAACTTGTTTATACCTCATAGTGCTTACTACTAAAATTTCTCATCACTGTTCCAACTCCTTGGTATTGTCGTAAAGAACAATCTTTGCAGATATTTATAAAGCAACTTTTAGTCCAGAGATCTCTGAGAGGATTAATTGTGATCGAAACTGGAGTTATCTATAAACAAAAGGCAACTTTCTCTGGAACAAAGCAGTAGCAGACCAAAATATCTGCACTGTCTTAAATGTGAAGTGTACTATCCAACTGAAATTGCACAGGGAACCTAAGAAAGCAAAATGATCTGCAAGCTCCTGTAATCAACTTCATGCCAGAACTGGCAAGATATTTTTAGCTATGGCACACTGTTTAGATTTATTTAGGGATGTAAGAGGTACCCAAATCTGGAGGTGGTGACCATTTTAGTTACGGTCCTGCTGCCTTCTCATCATCCAAGTTATCCTCCCACACACAACCTTGCCTGACCTGTGAAACAGCCCTTTCTTTTCTCTCTCCCTGCCATGATCCCTTTTATTCCTGTTCACCACTGTATCTCCTACTGCCTTCTATAAAACTAAAATCTTGGATTTTCCTCATTTCCCCATATTATGGTTCCCTCCCACCTCTTTCCCAAGCTCCAAACTACTTCCCCAGACAGGTTTACTACCAGGTGCTGTATGTTAATGTGGGGAAACATCCCAGCCTTATATATGCACAGGGGAATGTGAGTTACACTTCGTATGGACTTCACAGTCAAGGTGGTCAAACCCTTAAACAGGATGCCCAGTGGGACTGCAATGTCCACCCTTGGATATATTCACACCTAGACCAGGCAAGGCACTAAGCATCCTGACCTAACTGTGAAGATAGCCCTGCTTTGAGTAAAGGACTAGATGATCTCCAGTGATTCCTTCTAATCAAAATTATTTCATGATTCCATAATTCTAAATAAATCTTGAAAGAAAACAGGAAGACAAAGCAACACACAAGAATCTAAGAGAAGGATGGTCTTCTGGCAAGAAGAAGAAGGAATACAACAAAACAAACGAGGGCTGTGCACAATTAATCTGCTTTTCATCTTGCTTGTACTGAAGTAATTCAGGATGAAGTCAAATGGATGGTAAAATGAGTAGAGAACCAAGAAGAGAATCAACACCAACATGCCTGTGGTTAGTCTAG
>VZTV01064560.1:16315-34154 GCA_013400875.1 Anhinga rufa
CGGCGGCGCGGGGCGCGGGGCGGCCGGCGGCTGGTGCTGCTGCTCCGCGGGGCGGGATGCCCGGCCGTGATTTGGCTGGCGGAAGATGGGCTTTTCGCGGTTAGGAAAAGTGGCGGAGGGGAAGAGCGGTTATTAGCTCCGGCAAGGCGTGAACCCCGGGCTATGAGGACTGCGAAACCCAGAGTTCACCCAGAGCGCGCCTGGCTTTCCCTTGATCGCCCTGCTGTCATCTGAGCTCTCTCCTCTTTTTCTTAAAATAACGCCGGGTGTACTGACAGTTTCAGAACAGAACCACGGATCGATGGAAAGCAAATATTTATGAGGGTAGAGTAAGCTCGTTGTACTTTCCCACCACTCACTTACGTCCCGAGAAAGACAAAAAAGACAGCACTGGATGAGTAAGAAAGGCCACCTCTTCCCTCATGTGGAAAATATTTGTATTGCATAGTTTCACTGTGTTTTGTGCAGCTTATATATAAAGTTTTTTAATTAGCTTTCTGTGTTCCAAACAGAAGAATGAGTCCACTATAATAATCTAAAGAATGTCAGGTAAAGGTGTATTAGAGAGCCTTTTAAAAATCAGGAAGTCTCTGCACACGATGAACTTTGTATTCCCTTAACTAGAAGACAGTGTAAGGAATAAAGCCGTGGGAACAACAACAAAAAAAGGTCTACTCATGCTCCAGTTGTTTGATTCAGAAGTCTGATTTTGCAGCACAGATTTCCATAACACCTATGATCATAGTCATTCTGATAAAACACTTTGGAAAAACGTAAAACTTGTGACATTTAAATAGACAGTGTCACATTCTGGTTAGTGATTAGGTAATTGGGATTCTGCAACATCAAAAATTTGTACTCACCTGCCATGGCTAGCATTGTAGTTGGGGGCCTGATCCTCTACTCAAGCAACCTCCTATTGCTTCATAACTTCCTGAGGAAATAATTGCAGGTTGCCTCCATTAAGGATGCACGTATCTTGATGCATGTATCTTAATGCATTAAAGATGCATGCTTAGTCTTGAGTCTGTATTTAGGTGTTTGCAGTATCAGGACAGAGTTCAAATATGATACACTCAAGTATGTCATGAACTATAATAGCCAAATAGTTTGGTAGAGAAGTTATCTCAGCCAGTTGAGTACTGTAAAATAGCTCGGGCTTCTGAGTTTAGATAAAGCGAGAACTCTTGAATAAGCTAAGACTAGTGAAAATGTTTCTGGTTTATTAAAGATTACAGGGAAGCCATTTGAACGATGCAAACACACATACGTACACTAATACATAATATCCGTAGGACTGTACATTCTGACTATCATGGTATTTTGCTAGTGCATAGGCATCTAAAAAGTAAAACAAAACAGTGACTTGACTAATTTTCCCAGCTTACTGCAGTACGGTAAAGAAGCAAACAGCACAGATGAGGAAAAATTGCCTATAATTTTTATATCCCTTCAGTTACACCAAACAAAAGCTAGTGTGGCTAATCTAGGGCATTACCTCTGCTGTTCTAAGCGTGCGTGCGCTAAGCAATGAGGGCTGGATGCAGGAGAGGCGCTGGGTGCGGCAGTGCTCAGCTTCACCACGCCTATCTGCAGGTGCCCTGACTCCGGGACTGGAATTGGGAACATCCAGTTCTCGCTCCTGGAGCTCTGTCTGTGCTTCCTTATCCAGTGAGTGCGTCAAGGTAAACCTTCCCAGGACAGACTCCATCGCTCCTAAGTCGCGATCCCACAGTGTCAATTTTTCACTCGCTTGTGCCTTCTTTTATATTGAAGGTAGCCCAGGTGGGCAGAGTTCTCTACCCGACAAGACAGAGCAACGTTGGTTCTGCCACGTCCTGCTGTGGTACCAAGCGTGGGCCGTTGTGTCTCCGTTCAAAGGGATGGAGAAGGATTTTCCAGCCCATCTCACTGCCTGTAGCCCTGAGAGTGGCCCTGTGAGACAGGAGGCTCTCCAGCACATTCCTCTCCCCAGCATTTCCTGCCAGGCAGCGTAGGCATCTCGCCCCTGTCATGCCAGGCAGTGTGAAATCCACCTTGAGACTCATGCACTGCCCAGGAAACTTCGGTGCTTAATCTGGCATCGCAAATTCCTTTCTGGGGCTAGGCACTGAATGCTTATGCTTGGCACTGCCGAGCAGTAGACCTTTATGAACAGAACCCTAAGTTCTTCTCAGCTGCAAGGAGCTCAGAAGATAGGGTCGCATTTAATGACAGCTCTCACAGCGTGTGAAGGATCCCAAAGTAAACTGTTGTAGCACCTGCTTATTGCCCAACTGGAGCTTTTTTGAACAAATATGTTTTCACAGAAATGCAGCTTCACTGGAGCTGAAATGTTCCAGCATTTGCTAATTTTTACAGGGGATTTACCTGAAAGGTTTCTTGGACCCTGGCTGTGATCATGTCATTATAGGCTAGGTTTAGAGAGAGCAAAAGAGACAGCATGAGAAAGGGAAACCTGAAGTGGTCAAGCAGAACTCGAACATTTTGACAAGGTACATTTTCACAAAGACATTAGAAACATGGTGCTTTTTATTCCCCTGTAGAGCCAGGGCACATTTCGAAATCTAAGAAATAACCTTGAGCGGAATTGTTATTTTCTGGCTACCATATAGGAGGTATGTTACATGCTGATGGACTCCATGAGTGTATTAGGTGGGACTCAGTGCACCCAAATTAGGTGGGACCCAGCTGCAGCCTCCAGGCAGTGAGACTAGTCCACTTACCTCCCCGTTTTGCCTCATTCTGATGCTACTAAACCTACAAAATTGCTGTCTTAATTGATCCAGATTCCCATTGCTTCTACATTCAATCACAAATGCACGATTAGAAGTGTTTCTTCTGGGAACTGAGCTGATATCCTTCCAACGCTTCTCTCCTGAAAAAAGGTTTAAGCTGTTCAGAGGGCCCTTGGAAAACCCTCGTATAATCAGAAGTATTTCAGTGGCATTTCCAGCATCAGAGTGCACTGGATCTCACCCAAGAAGTAGGAAACCAGGACTCTAAGGACTTTTAGTTTGAAGAATAGTGAACTTGCACTTTAGGCACCTGTCCTAATGCCCAGTGGCCTGAGGGGGAACATCTGTGCTGTTAAAGTTGGGTCACTGTGTGGTAGTCAGGAGCCCAAGGACAGGGTCAGAGGAGGAGAAAGGAGCCGTGGTCTTGGGTTCAGCATAAAAGTCTGAGTATTC
Source organism: Anhinga rufa (assembly GCA_013400875.1). Lineage (NCBI taxonomy): Eukaryota > Metazoa > Chordata > Aves > Suliformes > Anhingidae > Anhinga > Anhinga rufa. The sequence continues at coordinate 19,507 of VZTV01064560.1, forward strand.
ATGTGTGGCAGGGGATCTGCTCCCAGGGTGCTCCTGACCATGTGGCTGTGGATTTGTCAGAGCTGGGAAGATGTCCATCCTGCAGGGCACCTATGCCTGATTTGATGTGCACTGGATCCTAAATCCTAGCTCTCTGCCCTTAAATGGGGAACCACAGCCTGTCCCTGGTAACCTTTGAATGCTTTTCGTGGAGGCAGGTAGTCTTTCAGGAGGTCTGATGCTGTTTACATGGATAAAAAGCACGTGTAACTTGGTGGCAGCCTTTCCATTACCTTCAAGGATGAGATGGCGTCCCAAAAGCTCTGAGAGGGTATGAACTTTCCAAAGAGTGACTTGTTAAGAAGAAAATAAAAAGATTTTTATTTTTATATTCACAATAGACATTTCATTGCCATTGCATTACAACTGGTTGGGATGTTTTTTGTTTTCACTACAAGCTGCATTTACTAAAATTCCTTTCTCTTCAATTTTTGTTGAGAAAACCATTTAAGATACTTTTGAAGGGCTTAAAAACACTTTTCTTTTAGCAAAATCTACTTACTCAAGGGAAGCTTCAATCACTGTATTGGAAATTCTGGCATCCTGCCATGGCAGAGACTAAGACAAGCCATAAAATGTTGATGTGGAAGTGGCTGAAAGGTGAAGAGCCAAGTCTCCACCCACAAATTCTTGTTTCCAGGGTCATTACCTGTTCTGCCAATATAGGATATTGGTGATTCCGGTTTTGAATAATGACAGTGAATTTGGACAGTCCTTCTAACGAGTCACATAGGCTATGTTTCTAAATATTAAAAAGCAGTCTGTCCTTTCATCCAGAAAGGGCAAAAATGCAGCTTGAGCTGCTTACTTTAAAAAATAGCTTTAATAGTTATAGAATATGTAAGTAAAAAAATCTGTAGATTAAAACAGCTTTCCCCTTGGTCCATCTTAACCATTTGTTTGTCCTAATTGTAAGTTCAGGCTTTCTTTTACCTGGAAAAAAATCTGTAATGAAAGGAGAGTTAACAAAATAGGTGTTACAAGATACAGAAGCCTGAAATTGGGAAACTGGATATGGACTATACCAAGCTTGCACTAGTTTAACTGTTTCGACTACAGGTGTGATTTTTACTGAAATAGTTTTACTGAAATAGACGCCCGTTATTACCGCACCCAGTGTTTCTGTGCAGCTCTCATTTAAAATAATTTAAATGCTTTTTAGCTAGGCAGGAATTGTGGGATCTTGTGGGTGTGGATAGTTTTCTATATAATTATGTGGGCCAAATATAGATAAGGAGGAGCCTGGAAAAGATTGGCATCGCCAAGACCTGGAATGTGACCTTGGTGCATAAGGTTGATTGTTCCATTAGATTGGCCAGAGTAAGTTCCTTCAAAACTTTTCCCATTCATTACCAGAATCATCCTTAAAACAGTCAACTTATGCAAGTAATGGGAATATTTAAATCAAAACTGCATGGCTTGGAGAATTGTAGTAGGCTAAGGAACATGCAACCATTAAGTCCTTATTCAGAACCATTTTTTATTCATTTTTGCAGTACTTTGCACAGATCTTTACGAGAGACTCTTCATGCTACTGAAATTCATAGAATACAGAAGAAAGAGCATAATAGTACAGCTGCAACTTACTGTCACTTTATGGAAAACATTGGTTATTGTGAAATTAATTTGGAGGCTCTGCTAAAATTGAATAATAATGTGTCTGTAAATGCTTCCTCGTGGTGCCTGAGGAAGTGACTGGGTGCAGGCACGTGTGCTAGTTCCCCTCCCTAGCTTTGAGACTCTGAAAGACTTCTGTGCATGGAGGAAGGGGGTGGTTAGTATGATTTTTTTTTTCCTCTATCTATATGTAATTTGCCCTAGAAACGTGTTTGGATTGTCTTTCTGGAGGATTCTGAGTTAGATAAATCCCCCCACTTTTACAGACAGAACCCTTACACACAGTTGCTCCCGCCAGCCAGCTGTTAACTGGAATGTCTAGCTATTAAATTGACTCTCCACCAACTTAACTGAATTAACTACCCTAGCTGACAAATTTGCCTTGACCTCTTGTGGTGGTCCAGTTCAGTCTTTGCAATGAAAATGAAATTGCCCTGCAGTTGCTGTTTGTTTACTATAGAAACTAAGGTAACAGAATCCAGAATAATCTTTTGGATTCTGTACAAATAACCATTTTACTTTCTTGTGTTTGAATTTCCTTTGAAGGCTTTCATCTTTATCACAAGTTGCCCTCAATAGTACCTGAAAGCTGTCTCCTCATTCTGGTTGGATTGCTTCTTGGTGGGATTATTTTTGGAGCAGAGGAGAAGTCCCCACCTGTAATGAACAGTGACGTTTTTTTCTTGTACCTTTTACCACCCATTGTACTCGACGCTGGATATTTTATGCCAACTCGTCTTTTCTTTGAGAACTTTGGTACCATATTCTGGTATGCCGTGGTGGGCACACTCTGGAATGCCATCGGCATTGGAATTTCACTTTATGGAATTTGCCAGATCAGTGCATTTGGTTTGACTGATATCACATTGCTGCAGAATTTGCTCTTTGGCAGCCTCATTTCAGCTGTGGATCCTGTGGCCGTGTTAGCCGTTTTTGAAAATATTCATGTCAATGAGCAGCTTTACATCCTGGTGTTTGGAGAGTCTTTGCTGAATGATGCTATAACTGTGGTAAGTTACTTGATGAATGATTAGTTGATAAAACGATCAATGATTGTTTGCATCCCACTCCATTATATCTCTTTGGTTATTACAGTTTGCTCATAGATGGAAGTCAAGGAGTGCTAATGTGCTTATGTAATTTTCTAAACTTTAGATTTAGAAACTATGGCAGTCTTACTACACCAGAGTAATGTGTAATGGTAGCATATTTGCTCTAGGGATTTTACTACCTGATCTCTTTATATTCTGTATCTCTGAATTCTGTTACTTCTCTAATCTGAAACTGGAGGTTTTCCTCACCTGCAGAAATGTCGTTGGACAGGAGAGGGAAAAGGGCCAATGTGGGGTGTCCCAGCATGTTCACAGGGAGAATGGGCAAGTCATTGAGATGGCACAGGACCCGGTTGATGCTAGCCTTTTGCATGTGCCCATCCAGTTGGAACTGCCCTGAGACCACCAATACATTTCTCCCAGGCTACAGATGAGGTAGGACAGCCATCTGGAGGCAGTAATTTCTAATCATTAACTACCTGAACTGGGTTTGTGGTGCTGACCTGAGGACAGCAATCTGCAAATTCCATTAACACCTCCAATGCCCCTTGTTTGTACCTGATGACACCACGTCTGGGACACTACTCCCATTTATCCATGCATTACTTGAAATCCTGCCTGTGCCAACTATGTCCTGGCTTGCTTTCTGTTTTGCGAGACATGGAGGTCCAGTTTTTCATATGCCAGAAGGATCAGAAAGATTCATGAACTGGGTCTGCACCTTCCCTGTCTCTGTCACTGGCATTTTATTCCTGTCCCGTTCTGTGCACAATTGTCTTTTGGTTTTCCCCTTCCTAGGACTTTGCCTCACCTGCTTAACGCATATATATCTCATCATTTAGTCTGAGTCTTGGTACTGATCATTTCTTCTGTGTCCATGGGAGTACTGTTTTGTTTTTTTTCACTTACGCTTCGTGCTTTACATGATTCTGTTGCTATCCAGCCAGCTGAATCACATCCTCTCTTAGGAGCTTGCCTTAAAGCCTAGCTTTTCTCATTAGCCTACAGCTGAAACTGCCTGCCGCTACTAAACTGGTACTTAAATCAGTCCTGAAAATAAGTGGCTGTAAATACTGAGTTTCAAAAGGCTTAGCAGTTCAGCCATGGCTGTGTCTGTTTCCGTTCACTCCGAATGGCCACTCATGTGGTGGAGTTCTTTTCATGCAAGTTTTTCTGGGGGAAAAAAGTCTGGTTTTATGTTAGGGTAAAGCTTTTTTTTTTTTTTGTGGATTTTTCTAACCAAAATAACTTTTTCCAATCACAAAATCAATCACCTTTCCACTGGAGCAGCAGTTAATCCAGCAAGATTTGTTAGGAAGACACTGCATCCTAATGACGGAAGTATTCATGCGTGCCATTGCCCAATGGCAAATTACTCTAAAACACCATTTTTATAGGTGCTGGCACAGGAATTTAATAGCCGTGATGCATGGCTTTCCTGTAGGCATCATTTATTGCCTTTTTTGGAGGTAGTCCTTTTTCACGGCATGCCTGCCCCAATGCCCTAATGCAGGGGGAGATACTCTAATCTCTGAGGAGTCTGCAGGGCCAGCCCAGCATATGCACTGGCCATACATATATTCATGAGAGAGTGAAAGGAATTTAACGTATGTTTGGTCTTACTTCCTAGCCATTGCGTAAAGGTAGCCTTTGGCAGGAGATTAAGTGGTTTCCACATGCTAAGCATTGGTCTGCTAATGGTTCCTTTTTATGATTTTGCACACCTGCAATCGTGTGATTATACCAAAATGTCACCCAGGCCGTCACATGGATCCTCTGTGGGATGCCCTTAGAGGACCTCGCCTCCTCTGCCCACAGTGGTGCTGCCGGACCAGTCCTCGCTGTGGTGCTGCTGGGGTTACGCAGCTATCCGCTCAAAGGAGACGATGTTTTGTAAATACAATCTCTTCCTCTGCCCTTCTTGTGTTACAGGGAGAGCTGAGAAAACCAGCTAGCAGGCAGAGCTCAGCCCCTTCCAGCTTTTGCCTGCTGCAGCCCTTGAGTCCCACCTGCCCCGGCAGATGCCTCCGGTGGGATGTGGGAATGAAGCAGGAGGGCAGCTGAAGGCAGGCTGGCCATCCACATAAGCTGCCTAATTCCTACGGCCACTACAATTTCAAAAAACCCAGGAGCTACACAGATGGGCAGTCCAGAATGGCGCGGCTTTATTAAGCATGCTTTCTAAATACTTTAAGCCCTTCTTCCTGATATCCCACTTGCACTGCCTGGCTGCTCCTAATAAAAGCTTTTATCACGATAGCAGTTTCATTATGCTTTCCCTTACCAGAAAACGTGCTATCACACCCTTGTATTAGATACAAAGCGAGGTGTGCTTTCTCAGGAATCTCTGCTCTGCTGCGTTTCTCAGATGGTCTTTCATGCCTGATGGTTGTAACGATATGTGCATGCATTTGGATGATCCTATTGCCCCACTGATGGAATTTTGGAGCTTGAATTTGGCTAAGGACAATGTTTGCCAGTTGGCTTCTTGTTCAGAGTTGGTCCTTTACCGAAAGACTGGCTCGGTGATAACTAGCACAGTGGTATTAAATGGCAAGATCGCAGTTGAAATTGAGTGTTAGCAGTTCAAATTCCAATTCTGAGCTTAAAATCACAAAGAAGGAGACGGTGTCATTACAATAATATTATTCCCATGTTAGAAAACATTACAGCAGTGCTCTGTATTTCGCCTCTACTGAAAACATTACTTTAGAGTGCTTTAAAGTAATTTCAGAATTAAAAACTAATAACTGAGAACTGATGAAAATAAGCAATTAGTGTCTAGGAAGAGTAGAAATACTCTGAGACAAGATTAAAAAGTGATTGCTGACTAATATTCTTGGTGTAACCTTCAATGAGTTCAGCTGAAGGTTGTTGAGTAAATGCGAATCTTGAACTTGAAAAAAACCCTGTTCTCATACCAAATGCATTACAAATCATGACCAGAGTTGATGTTGGTTAACTCACCTGAAAGCTTAGAGAGCTGTAAAACTGAACTGCTGTAGAGTAAAAGGGAAGTGAACTTGATTATGATCTCATTTACAGCAGTGTAAATAAAGAACAATAGGAACGAGATTAAAATCGTGTTCCTGACATTCTGTAGTCCTAGCTGCTGCTTCTGCCATGTCGGTCTGATTTTGAACTGAGGTACAAAGGAGATCATTGCTTTTCTTCTTTCAAATATGGCAAGAGACTTGAGATTTACGGGGATATCTGTATGTGGAAAAAACAGGCTCCGTTCTCTTTGCAGGGTAGATACTTTGCTGTGAGGATGATGTGGTGTTATGGAAGGGCTATTGTTTGAGTAGATCAAAATTATATGCTTCTTTACAAGCAGCTCTCAGTGGCCTTACTTTGGAGACTTGTCATATATAATTATATAGTTACTTTTAAAAGTATTTAAAAGGCTATTTAAAACTCCCGTTAAAGAAAATAATCATGTTCCCTAATACATACCAAGGGAGTATTCTGACAGGTCAAATTCTGTAGGTGTCTTGAAGAATAACACAACTCTGGGGTAGACCCACGTTTCAACAAGTGACTCAGGGGGACTCGTCTCCTTGCAAACAACACAAATCAACAGTATTTTTCCTTCAGTCTGTAATTCATGGGAGCTGCTGGGAGTCTGTGAACTGAGAGTTCCTTATAAAGTGACCAACAAAGGCACACCTATTGTCAATAGGCTTAATTCTGATATACTTCTTTTCATGCAAATCTGTAAGGACCACAAATTAAAAACAAGCTGAAAAGAAGTGGAGCCTATGACATTACTTTCCTGTCCTGCACAGGACATAGTAACAAGGAACAGGGCAAAAAAGCTGGGAATCTGCCTCAGGGCAACAAGTTGAAGCAGTTTGTCCAGGTGAAAAAGGACACTTCTCCCAGGTAGACTCATCCTGAGGGCATCGTTCTTATCAAATAAATAGTTCATGCTCCTACTCTTGCCCTGTTTGCCACTTTGTAATGAAAAGTGGAAATTACTGGTGACCATGCTAGGTTTGATTTAACCACCTTTTTTCATGCTTGCTTTGGAATGTGTTTTTTCTTTTCTTTTTCAGTTCTTTCATTTCACGTATCCCAAAGGACCCATAATAGGCCATGTCTTCTCATTAGTCTATAGTGAGAACTTTTACCTCTGTGAGACTTACCAAATTTTGGCCAAGATGAGCTGTACAACTTACTTTCTATCATGTGAGAGAGAACAAGACTGTGAACATGACAAATCCCTCCCAGCTGCTATTCAAACACCTATATTTTCGGCACAATGCAAGTACCAATAAAACATTGTTCTCTCAAATAGCATTTCTGATAGAGAAATCTGTTTGGCTTACTAAGAAGTCCAAAAACAACGCGGAGGTTTAATTTCTGCAAACTCTCCAAGATGACTAGTCAGGTGTTTTTTGTGACTAAGGTGGCTTAGCCTGTGAACCCACTTTCCACTTCTGGCTTAGATCCTTCTTCTGATAGGAGTAGGTCCCTATGACCAAGCCTAGATCTGTACAAAGGGACTGTGTAGCCATCACGGTATCGTGTGGCTGGGAGCACACATGCAGCACCAGGCAATGCTTAAATCTCCCAAGTGCAAATGGGGAGACCCTTTAAGGTTTCTTAAAGAGTGACTGATTCCATTGTTGTCTGTTTTATAGTAACTAAAATACTGGATATTAGAAAAATGTAAAGTTTACATCGTTCTGTTTCCAGTGTAAAACATAAAGGCTCTCTGGCTAAGAAAATGTGATAATCCCATTGACCCAGTTTGTTTTGGAGGATGGTTATAACTCTTTGAAAATTAAACTGAGCAAATACATGGTAACAGGTCTTTTAATGGGAAATAAATCCACATCTCTAGAAATTGTCTAAAGTTGGAGATGTCTTTAAACCATTGGATTCTTAATGGTTAATAAATCAGAGAAAGAGTACTCTGTGGATGCCATGTTTCTTATACTCCTTGGGTGGTCACTGTCCATCCCCTTTCCCCTCGCACCCCATGTCAGATGGGTCTATGGTCTAATTCAGTACTGTAGCTCTTGATGTCTTACATAGATCAAATGCATTTGAAAATAACCTGATTTTTCACTGTAGTTTTTTCCTTCTTTTTTATTTCTTTGATTCCGGAGGAAAAATGGCCATTTGTGGAAAAATGAGAAGCTCTGCAAATAAGTGAATTTAAAGAAAGATTAGATAGATCTATGCTGCTGGCCTGCCGAATGGCATGGGTTAAGAAACCGGTACCATTTGCAAAAATGGGAATAATGATATTTACCCCTTCTCTGTATATCTCCCTGATATTTACGGATGACAAATAATATGTCAGAGGTAAACAACAGCGTATCTCAAAAGTGAGTTCAAGGTAGATATAGAAATTCAAAGTTCAACATTGAAGTAGAGGAACATAATGACACGAATGGAAATTAAGAAGAGTTCAGAAACATAATGACCTTTCTTTTTCCTCATAGGTCCTGTACAATTTGTTCAAGTCTTTCTGCCAGATGCGCACAATTAAGGTTATTGACATATTCGCTGGGATTGCTAACTTCTTTATAGTGGGGATCGGTGGAGTATTGATTGGAATCCTTTTGGGATTTGTAGCAGCCTTTACCACCCGTTTCACCCATAAAATCCGAGTGATTGAGCCACTCTTTGTCTTCCTGTACAGTTACTTGTCATACATAACAGCTGAAATGTTTCATCTCTCGGGCATCATGGCGTAAGTACCCCAAACTTCAGTAATAATAGCACCCACGTAAGAATGCTAAAGGAAATTGCAGAGAGGACCAGATTTTGAAAACTTTGCCATATGGCATCGTTCCACCATGTATAGCAGGGATGCTGGCCTGAGGATTTCCGGCCTCTCCCCTCCTGCTTCTATCCCATTCTCTCCGCTTGCCGCCACACCAGCTGTGTCACTAAAACTGTTCATGGCATCACACCATAAACCATATCTTTGAAATGTTCCAAGTTAAAAATAATCCCTTGTATTTTCAGTGGGGTTATTTTTAACTCAGATCAGTTTGGTGATCTGTGTCCTCATGTGACCCTACAACTAGTCATAAGGGCATGGCTGAGGGGTGGCCCACAGTGATGTGGGGCAGCGGTAGCCAGGAGGGAGTGGGAGCGGTAGCTGGGAACTTCATGAGCTGGCTTCGCTTCCAATGCCAATATATTGTGAAACTACATCTTATGCTTAGTCATGTGAGCAGCCAGTAAGTACCATTCAATGAAGGCAATGTATATATCATTAAGGCAAACTCCTGCTGGATTACAAGCACAGTAAGGATTGGGTGAATGTAAAATTTGCAGAATGTAGCCCTGTGGTGATAAACCTTTTAGTTTAGTACCTTGATACGTGTGCCTGTATGCTACAATGCTCTCCGTATACATAATTATGTATAAAATAATATTATTCTTCCCACTTCCAACCAATAAAAATATTTTCACTCCTGGCTTTTCACTCCTGGGCTTCAGTAAAGACAGAGCACAGCCTCTCGCTTGATGCTGTTTATACTGTAGCAACCTCAACTTTAGAAAGAGCCTTTATGACATTTGATATGCTTAAACGGTTTGCTCTGGTTCCAAGTAATATTTTTAAAGGCCAGCCTTCTTTAATGACTTTGTATTGTTCTAGTGGCAAATATGAGTCATTCAGGCATTAGGAGCATAGCTTTTTATGAAAACTCAGATATTACTTCTGAGTATCACTAATAGTTGATAATACCTCATCTGATGATTATCTTTCAGGAAAGTGAAGATAGGTTTGATATCATAGTCATGCCAGTGTAAGGTTTTCAGGGGCTGGGAAAGCAATTTACATGGAAACTTAGAGCTCATGATTTCAGTAGTATAAAAATAGAAATGTGCCATGAAACAAGAGGGGTTAGTACTTTAATATAAGTAAAGAACTAAAGATTGCATGGGTTTCTTTCTCTGATACGAGCCTAAATAAAGTAACATATGCATCCACTTTGACCAAGTTCGTAAATGTGCCATCTCTTTCCCTAGCTTCTATTCATAGCATTTGTGTGGTTTCTAGTTTCCTCCACTTCTTAAGTCAAATGTCCTTGACATCCTATGATCAAATACTTAAAGGGCTTCTAAACCAAAAACGTGCGGCTAAACTGTACATGGAAAAAATTGTGGCAGTGTGCATGAAAGTACTGATTTGGCCATGCTGAATCCAGGATAAAATGGAAAGGGCACAGCGGGTCTGCTGGTGGGCCAGTGGACCCACCACATGCCAGTGCCTGCATCCAGCACACCAGTGCCTCCCATGGCACTAACAACCTATTCCTTTTCATTTGTAACAGTGGCCCCTGGGTGGGTGCAAAACAGAAGAGGAAACACAAAGTATTTCTTCCTTACAGCAGCACAATAGAAAAAAAGTTATCTTTAAAATGCCCTGTATGTTTTTTGACTCTAAACGTGTTTGTTTAGAGCTGGATACATCAGTAACACCCAGGAGGAACAGAAAGGCTCCGTGCAGCGTGTCTGCAGCCATGTAGTTTCTCAGCTGTCATGAGACATAAAGTGTGCCCCCTCCCAGCAGTGCTGCTGAGGGCCTTAGAGCTCCTATAATCTCTACATCCCCTTGGAGTAAATCTACCCTGTGCTTTTCACAATTCATTGGGATCTGAACTGCAGAGAATATTTTGCTCTGTGTCACAGTGCTACAGGCACTGGTATTGAGTCCTCTGTCGTTTTCTGCAGTGAACAACTCATGGCAGGATTGCTGGGTTTGACTTCAAAGTCAGCCCTCCTTTGAGCATGTAGTTGGACCAACTGACCTTGCAGTGTCCCTTACAATCTGGACTGTTTATTTGTTGTATGCTTCTGTGGCCATTTATTGTTCAGCCTATAGGGAATAATTGCCTGATCTCCCTTTTTTCACCCATATTCACATGAGACTGTTACACTATTGATTCCCACTTCCTTCATAACTAGGTTCGTAATGATACTGAGTGAGAACTTTTGGTTTACCATACTTTAGGTGGAGGACATGAGCAAGTACATACAGTGTTACCAAATAAATAAGATACATACACAGAGTGCCTCATTTCTATGCAGGTAGGAATCACTGGCAGAGGAATAGAGGGGAATGCAAAGTGCTTGTCCCTCTTCTGATAAGGCTGTCTGCACGTTCTGGGGACAAACAATTCTTGAACCCTGCACCAGGTTACCTGGCTGAAATAGTGGAAGGACTGAACCAAATCCCAGTGAGCTGCAGTGAGAAAGTCCTCTCCAGAAGGAGAGGAAAGAGCTGCTACTGTAGTTAGAGCCAGGCTTGAATAGAGCATGGCTGTAAAACATACTGATGTGAATCTGAACTTTATTTGCTTGGTTCCATTTCTAATTATAACGCTGCATTTTCTGCTTACTAATTTCTCATAAAGGCTGTGAAGCAGCAGAACTATTAATATGTGTTTCTTTTTTTTTGCAACAGTGAGTTAGCAGGCTGAAAAGAACAAACATTGAAACTACTGTAAATTTAGTAGGTCAAGGAAACTTGAGGATTGAACCTAGTGGCCTAGTTTATTGCAGTCGTGACAGAAACTGTACTGTTTGTACAGGAGAACTTTTATTCTTCAGAAGCACAGAAGGTTGAAGGTTAATCACAATTAACTGTTTTTTTCTCTCCCCTTCTTGACCAAGGCAACTACCTAAGGCTTCCACTACAAAAGTGGAAGCCAGAATTAATGTGTGTGGATAAGAAATGTAAAATAAAACACACTTAAGCTTTTGCTTAGATTATGGTGACAGTAAAAACTTAGTTTGGGAAGAACATTTTATAATAATGTACATAAAATGTTGGATATCTAAAGAAATCGATTTTATGTTAAATTCTAACACTATATTGCCATGTCATTTTCAAATTAAAGAGACCCCAACAGTTTTTTTTCTAATGTAAATAAGTACTCTGAGGAGATACCAGATTCATAAAGTGAGCAGTGCTTAGCTGTGGAGTGAAAATAATATTATATATATATGTGTTGTCCCTTTAAATTCTAGTGGTTAAGCACAGTAGGTGTTTTATGTTACAGCTTGCAAAGATCCTTATTAATCTGGTGACAGATTCTTATCAGACATCTATTTACAGTGTCTCCATTACCTCAGGATCCAAAAACAACCCATGTCCAGAGCATGCTTCTCCACTCCCCAAGCTGCAGGGTTTTCCTAAACGACTATAATAATGAAAACTTTCTTTTAAGAAGGTAATAAATAGTACTGAGTGTTTTGTTGTGTCTTTGATGCAGGCCTGACAGCCCTAATGCTTTGGGCAGTAAGCTGCAGCTTTGAGACTGAAACAACCACGGGTCTGGAAATGGCTGTTTTGCAGCCTGCCCACTGCGTTCTTCCTATATTGCATTTGCTCCCCCTGCACTTGCCAGCACTATTGTGTGTGCAGTTGGCTGGAAGTAGCTGGGATGTATTGGATTTGTTATACTTGTACAGATAAGCTGTGCATGCACAGGACAGTAGTTACAACCCATGACATAACTCGAGATATTTGTAGGTCTGTCAGGGTAGCCTGTAGGTTGTGAAGAGCTGTTTTGCCACTGAATATGAGACTTCTGGAGGGTGAAAGTGTTAAGTAGATTTGAGACCCTTCTTCACATATACTTTTGAGGTTGGTCACTAGAACTATGTGTAAACTGAAGAACTTGGGAATGTTTGACAGCTTCCAGGCTTGGGTATATGTCCTGGCCAAGATATCATTCCTTGTCAGGACAAAATCCATGCATGGCCCGGGTCCTCTTCCACTTTCTTCCTGAGATATGCAGGCACATATGTTTGTGAGATCTATGACAAGTCCCCAGACTGGGCAACTGTAAGATCAGAACAAGGAGGAGAGCTGTGAAGAGCATCGGCAGTCTGTCAGTATTGGCAAAAATGCAGGACCTCTGTTCTCCCAACCACATGCTCAAACTAGAAACATTACCTAAACCACTGAGTGATGCAGGGGGGAAACTCGCATGCTTATGAAATCTGCATCATTTCTTCCGCAGTGGATCCCATGTAACCATGATGATCTCTGCTTCACAGACAGCATGCTATTCTTGGGCCACAGAGGATCTTTCTGTTCCAGACTATGGTAAAATCAGCTGATAATGATAAGAGAGCTCACAATTATGTCAGTACTAAATGCAGATGGGGGTCTGCGATAGTTTTAGTCAAGCTTTTCTTCCTCTTAGTCTTGGAGTTTGCTTAAGGTTGGAGCTAGTTTTTGCATGGCAATGGCCATTTTATTTTGTGCTGACTAGATCTGCCTCTCTATCACCAAGTGTAGGTGGACAAAAATGCAGGGTGAAGGCCAGGTTAGGTTCATTGTTCTGCTAGCAGACCTGCTCCACCTGTATTTGTAAGCCACTACCTGCCCCATCGGATTGCATCTGTCCCCACATCAGACCCTCATCTCTGGGTTTTATTCACCATGATGTGCCTGCAGGGGCTGTGCTGCATGACAGAGGTCAGTGAAGTACACTGTGTCCTCTTCCAGTGTCCACGTGTCCTCCCAGATTTGTCCCTTGGAAGTAATGCTGCCCAGTCACTTTGGGGATGTGGATGTGTTGGTGGGGTCAGAGATCTACAACTATGTTTCAGATCTTGGCCATCGTCCTCCAAAGCAGGCCATGCTGGCTCCACATAAAAGAAGAAAACTTCTGGACACAACTAACTTTAATTAATGAGGAGAAACATGTTCAGAGTCTGCCAGTGACTACAGCCTCAGCTGCTGCTATGGACACCCTCTTGCAAAATGCTAAGGAAGTTTACTGTGTGAAGGTCTTGTTGAAGTTACTGCTGCTTTTGGGATTCTTCTTTCTGCTTTGCAAATTTTTTTTAATCCCTTCTTTAAGAAGAAAGAACCTAGACATGTGTTCATAATGTCAGTGAGCTTTTTCTGAGCTCTCCTTCAGTCTGCCTTTCCATTTACACTCACATTCAGAGATGTTTGAGTTGTTCAGAGATGGGGCTCTTGCCTTAGAGGCAGGACATGCTCAGCAGAAGACTTTCTGTAGTGGTATCTCCATGAGGTGTGGGAGAGTCTTCTTCAGTTTTTCCAAAGAGATGCTGGCAAACCTACCATCCTCCTTCATGAGAGAGAGAAGTGTGGAGATTTCAGAAGGAAGAAATGTCCCCTGTATTGGCAAATAAATACAAACTCAAAACCTGGTGAAACTGGGATAAATAACCATAGGACAAGTCCTCATGGGCTGTATTCAGAAAGACAACATAAATACACATATCTCTCTGTTTAGGTTTAGTGTACATGGTTTGACTGAGAACCTGTACCTAACGTTTTTAAGTGTGAAATCAGAGAAGACACGTTTTTGCCCTAGATAATAGAACCAGGAATGACAGCTATTTCACAACACATCTTGCCTTAGTTGCCCACCCTGAAAATTATTAGGCAATTCAGACTGTGCTTTCCTACATTGAGGAACCACCTTGAGGTTATCCTCCAGCCAGCTCTGCCAGCTATCCTTAAACCTGTAAACTTGGTAGCTGAGTAGTCCTGCACCATGGGCAACCATACTGTGCAAGTGGTGTACAGCCAGTAATGTCATTCTTTGCTCTTCCTGCTGATTAAGAAACTCTGTTTACTGGCACAGGCTCAGGGCATGGACACGTAGGTGTTCTTACAATAAGCCCTGTCTGTTCTTTCATGTATCAGCTGAGATGGCCATTTCATTAATTTGTAGGTGTTTTTGATGTTCAGCAGCACCAGCGTGATTTCTGGGGGTGTTTTTCTCCTATTCAGCCCCATGCACAGGCAAAGCAAGCAGTGGCCTAAAGTGGTGGAGAATGACAAATTGTAGTCTTGCTGCTTACTTTGCCTGGAAAGAGGAGCTGACTACTGTCACTGCCACTGAGGAGGGGAATGGTTTGGTGGGACAACGGCTAGTGGGAAGGGAGGGAAGCCCTTCGCCAGGACATGCAGTTGCC
>VZTV01064565.1:0-13822 GCA_013400875.1 Anhinga rufa
AAGAGGGAAAGAGGCACATTTACATTTCATGACTTGGGGTATAAAATCCTAGGCTAGGATTGTACAGCAACAAACAACAGAATGAAGTGAGACACACCAGAGGACAAGGGAGAAAACAGCAGCTAAACCTGGGGACCTCCCAGACATTCAGAATCCGGGCTATGGTTAGATTTACCATTATGATTGCCAGGCCTGCTGCCTGTTGTCCAGGCAATAGAGCCTGGAAATCAGAAGAGATCAGTTCTGAGTTTTCTCACAAGCTCACAGGGCAGACCTGAGAAAATCATCGTGTCTCCTTGTGTCGTAGCCCCACATCTGCAGAGCATGCACCAGGGCAGCAGCTCCTCAGAAATGTAGATCAAAGATGAAAGATATAGCATAACTTACCTCTCAAAATTTTTCCTAATTAATGGTGGTGTCAGAATCAGGCCTCTCCCTCACTGTGCTGGCTGAATTAATCAATTTTTCTCTGCTCCAGCCCTATGCATGTCAGGCAGGAGTCCCACTGCATTCAACTGTTATAATTTCAACATTCACCAGTGTTTTCTCTCCTCTCTGGGCACTAGTGAAAGTTTTCATGCTGTAGTTTATTTACAGTACATTCAATTCATGCCTTTAGCCATCCTAGGGACATCCCACACACCAAATCTTATAAAGGCTTTAGGGTTCATTTTAAACCTACTGATGATACACAGACTGTGCTTTCTGGCTGTGGAGTGTCACATTTAATTGCCTTACACATTTGAATCACATTAGAATTATTCAGGAATTTAGACAAATTAGAATACAAACTGCCAATAAACTACTCATCTTGATCCTTGTCAGCATAACCCCCCCAGCAGCTACAGCAACCTGCTCTAAATTCTATTTAACAAGCAAATTTCCATTTGACTGCTGTATTATATTGTTTGCCTAGAAAAATAGCAGAGATTTTTGCTGGGCCCCTCATTTATCTTTGCATGTATACCCACGTCCTGATTAGGAGGAAGATATTTTCTACCACAGAGATTGCAAACTTACATGTATTATTCCTGATACTTAAATGATGACAATTTCCTTACCGTTAAAAACTTTCTATTAATAATTTAGATGAGCTTCAGCCATACAGCAAGAGCATTTGATCTGAAACCTGAGAAGTAAATTGGCTGCATTATAGAAGCTAGATGTACATTTCTTACCCCAGCCACAGAAGAGACATTAAATGCAGGCCACTAAGACACTAATGAAGGCCTAATTTAAAGATAGAATATAACCAGTATGCAAAACTGTACAACAACATTACAGTGAGAAAAAAAAATTATTGGTTCCTTGAAAGGTGAGGAACTTGTTCCACTGGAACGCTCTCCTTGGAGAAGGCACTCCTACCTGAGACTGTTGCCAGTTGCAGAGTGGTTCTTGTGTAGAGATTTCATTATGTCAGGCTGACATCTGATGTGTTCACCTTCCTGGAGTATGGGATCTACTGATTATTTCCCTCTTCATAATAGAGGTGCAAGGCAACCTATTAGCTCTACTTCTTTTATTTATTTAAAATTTTATTTTATTTTATTTTTATTTACTGCACTAAATTGTTCAAAGCACTTCCTGAAAACGGTACAATACACAAGTGCATAGCAGTTTGCTTTCCTTCCCCAAATACTAGGTTTCTTCTGTTTCCCAGCATTTCTGCAAGGGGACAGTTTTGCCACAGGCTTAGATGGTCCAAAGATCAGCCTCTCAGTCAAAGGTGTTGTAAGAAAATACCTCACTGCATGTCTATGCTTTGGGACCCTGTAGACTACATAACTAGTGAGGATTACCAATGCCATCAAGACTTCTTTCTGCAGTTCCACATTAATATGTGCTGAATGTTTAGTCCAGGACCTGCACATCCTTTGAAAACATCTGCTATCAAATCCTTCAAAACCCTGTAAAAGCAATTTCCAAAGTACAGCTTGAGAAATCCTATACAAATATGGCAGAGAGACTTTAGATAATAAACACCTTCAACCAGCCCAGTGGAGGCTGTCTCCCCTGTAGCAGCCACAAGGGTATTTCAGCTGCCTGAGGATGCAGGGGAGTGCTGAGCACTCAAAGATGTCAACCTTTCTGGAGCAAAAATCATGTTCACTGCACCTTCTAGCCTTCTCTGGTTCCCCCTTCCCTCCACAGGGCATTGTACAACAGTAAGGAGCCATGCAAGAGCTGTCTGTTCCAGGGATGACACATTGCTCAGGCAGAGCTGGGGCTCTGCTGTTAAGAGGACACCGCTCTGGCACACAGCCTTCCAGCATGAGGGACCTGAAATCAAATCCGGCAGTTGGGGCTCTACTAGGAAGTTACAGAGAGAATTGGCAGATGCATTATGCATTTCTCACCCTGATTTCAAAGTGGTCCTCTGTGAGCGAGACTTCAGGACCTCCTGACTATAACCCATCTAATAAACAGAATGTACACTTTTTACCTTTACAGTGTGTTACAGGGAGAAAGTAAAAGAGGTTCAAGCCTATCACCTATGTCCTAGATGCATCAACAGGACAAAGAGATATTAAAGAAAAAACAAGCTTTAGCATCTCACTGATGAATATGTCATACTGCTAGAAAATGTTCCTGAACAGCTGCCTGGATGACAGGCTGTTCTGAAGGCTAGTTTCTGGAAAACTGGCACCACACCTAGATGAACAGAAACTAATTTATTTCATGTAAGCCTTTTTCACAAATCATCATGTTATTTGGTTGATGAAGGATGGCATTCAAAATAGAGAGATCAACGATGCTGCTGTTGTGTTGATATGTACTTAATAACTTCCCAGCCACAGTTACTGCCACCACACTTTAGCATGTTCTCTATGGGCCAGATAAAACCGATGGCTGAGTGTCTTCCAACATCAGGTTTCTTTGTGGTTGTGCCCATGATGGGAAGGGTGCACTACAGGAATCCAACAGTGAAGTAGTCCTTGTCCTGAGGAGCTGTAAAGGGCTGACAACCGGAGAAATAGAAGCAGAGGAAAAAGTAACAGCAAAACACGGGGCAATATCTTGAGATATGTGGCAGAAGTTATATTTAAAAGCAGAAAGAAGATGTTTGTGTAGGAGCTTGTAAGGGTTAGACCTGCACAGTGACGTTGTGTGGAAGCCTTTATTGGAATTCCTGTTGAGTCATCTATGACTGACAGCGACTTCAGCATGGATGGGACTGTGCCCTCTGTGAACGTAAAAATAAATCACCCAGTTAATGTAGTAACACTTCAAATGTACTTAATCGTCATGAATTTTTCTCACAGAGACTTAGAGTAGTACTTGCTCAAAAGGGAATGATTGCAGAATTTGAAATGTAAGCATTCAGAGAGCAAATTAATGTCTAATTATGAATGCTAAAAATAAAAACAGAGCTATTAATTTC
Source organism: Anhinga rufa (assembly GCA_013400875.1). NCBI lineage: Eukaryota > Metazoa > Chordata > Aves > Suliformes > Anhingidae > Anhinga > Anhinga rufa. The sequence continues at coordinate 3,383 of VZTV01064565.1, forward strand.
AGGAGCAACTGATGCGTCCTTATGCTGTGAAAAAAAATAACATCCCTCTAGAAAATATCTGAAGAGTCCATTGATATTTTTGCCATAATTTACTCAAATTACTGTCAAAATTTTCCTCTGACAAGTTCTCTTTTGAAACTGTTTTGTATTCCCTAATACAGTCACCACCTTCCAAGAAGTTCTCAGGTTCAGGAATAATTAATGCAAAACTAATGGAAATTTATTACATTAGAGTTTAGTGGAAAGTTAAGTGTGGATAGGCTTTCTAACCTGAATAAAAATGCTACTGTTACCTCTCAGTGCAGATTGTGAAGAATATGATTTCTCTCAAAGGTATCCCTTGACAGACACCTAAGTAAAAGGCAGTTTAAAACACACCGAAAAGGCCAATATCCTCTTTTTTTTTTTTAGGACTGCAGGCCCCAAGGGAATGTTTCAGCATCCTTTAAAATATATGGAAAATGGGAGGGTAGAGAAAAGGGGGAGGAAAGGAAGTCATCTCAGGGCTACCTGTTATTTGTTCCTGCAGCAACATAACGTGAACAGAAAAGCAATCTCTCCAGTGCCAAGGCCCAGACCCACCAAACAATCATACTGCAGCAGGAAAGCAGGAGTTTTCATTCGGTGGAACACCAGTTCCAAAGGCCACTTTGCATGTTGTGTATTTGTTTGAGCACATCCAAATTTGAACACAGGATTTTTGTATTAAAGACCCATAAGTATTGGCCAAAAGGCAAGCATTAAACCAAGGACTGAGTTTTGCCCAGGACCTGCTTACATTTTTCTTTTGTAAAAAAGGACACATTTTCTGTTATTGCAGTGGCATTTAGTTCACTTTCACCAGAGAGCTTGCAACTTAATATAAGCAATTGGAAAAGTAAGAGGAGAAATTGCCAATTCCCTCAGAGAAGCCTTGTCAGACTTCTCACTTGCAAGCCTCCTTCTCTGAAGGGCATTCAAAATGCACCAAATAGCAAAAATCCCTGCAGGTGTGTAATTATTTTTGTAGTTCAACTAGTATGTTGAAAAACAAGAAAAAATTTCTATACATCATTAATTAAAAGATTATTAAAAATGGCGCTTCTGAAGTAGAGACTAGAAGCCCAAAATGTAAATTATATCAGAAGCTGGAATTCCAAAAGCATTGTCTTTATTTTAATGATGATACAATGTCTCCACTGCCTTCTGTGTAAAGGTCTCAAAATGCCAATTACCCAAGGAAGTACACAGCTTCTCAGGTGAATTTTGCAATTCACCTGACGTTGAAGCAGCCATGACCAGACTGCTATAGCAGTGCCAAAGTTTAGTGACTGAAAACTAAAGTGCTGCAGGGTCATCCTGCAAGCCCAGCCACAATCTTAGGGCAAATTTGTGTTGTCCTTTATAGACAGGTGCAGTATGGGCCAAAGAAAAGCTCTCGACTCTGGCTAACGTGGCAATACAGTCCGAGCAAGCACCACCAGCTGAGAGGCAGATTTATGAGCTAGAGGCAATCACCAGTCTACTGCAGCTCCACAGCTCTGGCAAGGCTACTGCATGAGCACAGCAAGGTTTGTCCATCTGAAAAGGACCATGGAGTTACCCATTTCTGTAGTAGCTTGAGACTTTGACAAGAGTGGAGGCTCTGCTCTGCTCGCTCCACACTCCAGCCAGCCTGCTGCCAGGAGGCAGTGCTCAGCTGGCACATACTTTCCCAGCCTCACTGACTTCAGCTTGCACAGCCCCAGCCTGTCAAGCTTCCTGAACAGCCACCCCGTTGGCCAAGGGCACAACAGGTCCTTCACTAGCAGATACTGCTTGTGAAATCTAAAGGTCTTCCCAGAACTAGATCCTTCACCTTCTTTTGTTCATCTCTCATATTTGTCCTCACTTTCACAGCTGGGCCCATTCCTTTCCCTGATACAGCCATGCTGTGTACACTGCTATGAATAGAGCTAAGCTCTTCACATCTCCTTCTCATGTTCTGTGATTAGCCGCATACGTTCCCTGTTCTCATCTTGCCTTTCTTTTCTTATCTTCTCATATGCTATTTTTCACCTGACATTGCTGCTCATCCTCCAAGCACATTCTCCCTTTTCCTTCTAATTTCCCACTATACTACAAAGCTTTTACAGATTGTGCTTCCTACTGTGTGCTGCCACCCTTCCCTCCCACTCCAGGTGTGCATCGCTGAAGAAAGTCATGCACATGCTAAATATGAGTGCTGCATAAAAGTATTGCAGAACTGAGTCTTGGACTATAGGATTTGGGGGACTTGGTATTAGTCTTTGGTTTATGATCTGTGGTATACAAATGGCACCTGATTAAAAAAAAAAAGAGGAATTTCTGTATATATTCAGATCTCTGCATACCACGCATCCTATGGAGAGTATGCAGTGACTCAGATGTCTTTTTACATTAGGGTGTGATTCACCTGAGAACTCACCAACAGTCATTTAGTTTCTGAGGCATTAAAAATTAGGAACAAAACCAAAATGAGGAGAGTCTGAGATTACATGTGAACTGAACAGAAATATTACGTCCTTTGTACTTGTAGAAGGAACCCCATGTCTTTTTTCCTCACCAGTATTACAATCTCCTAGGAATTATTTTTTTTTAATATCTCTCATGTTTGATATTTGAGAAAAGTAAAGATCTGTAGATGAGTTTCTGGATATGAGTAATATTTCACTTCATTGCTTTTGCCCAGATTCAGAGGACACATATCTGGTCAAAATATTATCTGAGGTTGTGACAAAGAAAAATTATTCCATGTCATGTCTACAGTTCACAGAATGCATGTTTCATATTAATGGTGTAATAAGCATTTTCATTTCTGTACTAAAAGTAGTGCATGACTTGAAATGGTTTCTGTATGTCAAGTAATTGTATGTATTAAAACAAATAGCAAAGATGTGCAAATTAACCATCCAGACTGGCTGGGATTAATGGATCTTTTATGTTTACTTATAAGAAATTCTCTTTGGAAACAAGAAGAGCTTGCCTTAGCAAGGATAAACAAAGCAAGGAAAGGGAAGGAATCAAAATAGCTCATTTGCTTTATAAAGTATGACATTCTTCACCTAATATTCAACATAAATTATTTCCTATGCACCGTGAGGTGGAAAGTCTCTGGAATTTACGTATATCACTTAACGGGAAGGTAACAAAGGAGGTGGTTATGCAGTAAAACATGAAAAATAACATAGTTCATAGGTGAAGATATATCTAAATGATATTCTGAGGCAATTCTTTGCTACTTGCTTATAAGAGAGTGGTAACAATCTGAACACAAGAAAATTGCTTTCTCAAGGTAACCAGGTCTGTACCAGGGATGGTACACTTACGCACAAGTTGTTACATAAATGGCTCTTCTAAGGACACACTTCAAACAATTTGTTAGTATAAACCTTACTCAGAACTAGGAATGATACCTGAGTTTTGTGGCCCTGCTGATGGAAATTGGAGACAAAAGGATCTAGCTGAAGCTGTCTGGACTGTAAGTTCAGGCATTTTCAACCTTGGTGAACTTCAACCTTCTCCAAAGAGCTCCTGCAAGAGTTTTTATATTGATTTTAAGAGGCACTTATCAAAAATGGTGAAAATGTAGTGAGAATTACATTTGGATGAAGCTTTATAATTTCTGCACAGTACCTAGGTACTTTCTGGTAGGCTTCTAAATAAGTTTGTGTAGAAGGATATCCAGGGACTGGACAAGGGGGGTGAATAAGCTTAATTCCTATAAACCTCCACCTAAAGCCAGCAAAGGGAGCCCTACTCCCATCTAGAGACCCACCATTCCCATTATAGACTAGGCTGCTCTGTCCCAGCTCAGCGTTGTTCCGCACACATGGCAGAATTCATCAAGCTCTGGGCAGGGGCCAGCTTGTCTTCCTACCACTGGAGATCAAGTGCTTCTAAAGTTGCTTTCTTTTCCTTTCATAAATTAATTCAATTTCCTGCATTTCCTCTCTTTGAAGTGTGAAAACATCAGATGTATTGACCACTCTGCATAGTGGTGAGTCATGAAGATATAGGTGAGAGATTTATCAAAGAAAGGGGAAAGTGCCAAAGACTCTTTGAAACTCCTGAGGCTACATTTACATTAGCAAGTAGTAAGGCCCAACAAGAGTAAGTCTGTAGAGTTTGTCTCACTTCTGAAAATGCAGCATCTAACCCACATGACTGGGGGGTAGAGGATACTCAACTATCTCCAGCCTAGTCCCACTAGCTGGGACATGTTAAATATGGTCTTGGAGCGCATCTCATTTAGGTTCATTTGAAACAGGAGCAGTTTGTGTGCTCTGTGAACCAAGGCATTGTAAGTGGCAATAACTGGCATTTTTTTGTTGTTATTCTTATTCTTATTGTATTATTTTATTATTATAAATTTTTTGCTATTTTTTTTCCCAAAAAGTGCACCTCTGACAAACTAAAACATTGATGTAGGTACACCTTGTAGGAGCGGCTATAATAGAAAGGATCTGCAAGACAGTAAAGCAGTAATCAAAGGTAGAAAGAGAAGTAGACAGACAAGAGTCTGAGAAAGAGGGGAGAATATCCAAAAGTAATAAGCCTCATTAAAACTGGAAAATGGAAAAAGGCAAGAACAGAGTGCAAAGTGCTCTGGGTTTTCTGCCTACATTTCTAATGACAGCTGGAATGAAAGCCTGAAAGCCACAAGTCAGAGCACAGCGAAATGAAATTTATTGAAGAGAAGATGAATGTACTGCAAGCATATAGACTGCTATACATTTAAATGCAAAGGACAAGGTGCTGAAGCAAGGACAGAAAAACTGAAAATTAAATAGTGAGGATGGGAGCAGTGGCTAGGAGGAGCTGGGATTAAGAGAACAAGCTGAAGGTTAGCCAAAGAAAGCAGAGCAAATATTTTCAGTTGAATGCAGTCCAAACCCATATATCAGGATAACAGGAAATTTGAGAGCCCGTGATTTTTTGATCTTCCTGTTTTGTTCTGTTCTGCCATAGTCTTGTAGCTTTACATTTGCCTGTCCCCTACGGAAAGAGTCATCCCATTGTAATGCCATTCCTTATTTTCGTGATTAGGCCTGTTGAAATATAGAGTGACTCACCAACAGTATTTCAGCTGAGTGAACACAATGACTCTAATAACTGCCTGCTAATTAGCAGGTTTTTGAGATAAGGACAGTTGAATAGCTTGCATCCTTTGACACCCCAAATTAATAACGCTCCAGTAGCAAATAATAAAGCGGTAGAGATTGGCATTATTACTTTCTGGTACAGTACAAAATGGATTTAAATTAATCTGGCCTGTTTATCTACACAGCCTAGACCATTTCAAAATGCTGAAGTTCTCTGCCTTGGCTCTAATATATGATGCCGTAGAGAGCTCTATATAAAGCTAGAAGGACTGCTAGATTCAAAAATTTCTAGATTACAATTTCATGAATAAAATTAATTAACCAACAATTCATTACATTCTAAAGCTTCATCTGACCATAATAATCCTTGTTTGCAGCCCAAACAGTATTTGGTAATTGCAGAATGATGGAGCAATGTGGATATTTTTGATTACAGTTCATTACATAAGATTACAAGGAAGAATTTGTCTTTGAATCATAATGAAAACTTAATTGACACCACTATTCTAAAATATTTCCAATGATTAAATTTCAGTCTGTGTCTTAATTAGTTTTATATTAGAAAGAGATTTTAAAAAGATAATGCTGTGAACATATTTTCATTGCATTATAAAACCTTTGGCTGGATCTCATAAGTAATTAAAATTCCAGCCATCTTGGAAATCCGACACAAATGTAATTCTAATTTTAATATTCTTTAAATTATACAGTTTCAAGTTTCTTTTCTTTTTCTCTACTACTCTTCATCAAATTTAAGCTTTTCCCTCCTCCCCTATAAATAGTCTGAAATTTATACTTGCAAGATAATTTCAGGAGGGATAAATGCTGGACACCAGAAACATGCCTCAGGACATAAGTTAAACTTAAGCAACAACGTGGGTAATATTACATAATGTAGTTACTTTTCTATGCAATATATGCAATGATTCCCAAAGACTGCTCTCTTGAATCTTTCACTCTCTCCAGGGGTGCTCTCAGCTGAGGCTGAATGTGCTGAGAGCTCATTCAGATATAGAGCAGTCTCCACACAAGCTGGGGCCTCATCCAAATAACACCTCTCTACCATGAGCTCACATTTATTTCAGAGGCCTTTCTCAACACTGTATTTAATAACAGACAATCTCTTGTGGAGATAACAGGATGCATCCATCACACAGGACTCCAGTGCTGCCCATCCTTCATATAGACACAACTGGTTGCCAGAAGTTTTAAAGTGGCAACAGCACATTTTGAACTAAAATACCTGGAGGGAAGGACACAGAGCCACCCTCCTAGAAAATGTTGTGCAGCTGTGACTCAGCCTGCCCCGTGACAGGAAACTGCTACTTCACTTTCAGCTGAACTCCTTCTGACATTTATGAAGATCCCACAGCTTGAATTAGGAGTAACTCATCAAATCACTGAACCAGTTGTCATTTAAAGGGTCCAGCTGGCTTGTATGCTAGAGGCACAGTCAAGAGAAGTGCAAAATTCAGGCTCCAGTCGAACAGCTAATTGCTGAACAAGGAAGCAAGAAATTAAGAAGAGTCTGAGGAAAAACAAAAAGTTACTTGTGCTACATTGCATGGTTCACTAAAATTTAATGCCCTGTGTTAAAACCCGTCATAACTGTTGATAAGATGATTAAAACCACACAGCCACAATCTCTTGGTCCAGACTTCAAACAATGTAACTGTGGATCAACATTCTTGGTACCAGCTTATTTCTTATTACAAGCTATAAGGAACACAACCTACAAACCAATGGAGTACATTTTGCTCATTACTTAATTAAAATCTGACATTTACAAGAATGTTCCGAAAATTTTTATCTGAAAAAGCTGTTTTAACTATGTGAAAAATTGATAAAAAACTCTTGTATTTGTGCCAATAAGAAAAAATCAGAAGAACAAAAAGATGCTACAGAGGAAAAGTTGCTATTATACATGACTTCTGGATTCCATGACAGTTTACTCAACACAATTATCCTATACGCATAGGTACATATACACATATGTATACACATATGGAGAGGTATAAAATCGATAATAGTTTCTAGAACCAAGCAATACAAGTGCAGGGAATGCAAATTCGAAATACATCTACAAGCAATCAATGCATGTGTAAATACACAGTTATGGCCTAATGAATTTTCTATCTGCTGCAGAATAGCCCAGCTGCTGTCTGCATCTCAAAGAACACCTCCTGCACTGAATAGCATCATGACAATTTTCTGTGTCTAAGTGACATCAAGAAGAATGGAGAACTACATGTGTGTTCACAATAAATTAGGGTAGCATATTAATTGCTTTCCCCCCCAGGTATCGATTCCATGCTAGTCTTCAGTACTAACTTGTCAAGAATAACAGGAGTAACATAGCGAAATACAGACACCATGTATATATATAAAAGAAAATTTTATTCTTTTAATTAAAAGTATTTACATATAGTTTTGCTTTGTTTATGTACAGTCATAAATGTAAGTTTAAAACTCAAGTTTAAACATTGGGATTTTGAGAACACAAATTTGATGAATTCAAAATTAGCTTCAAGTTGTCTGGCACACCTTTCAATGGAACTCTCAGAAGGCATTTTACAATAAGTTGAGCTAGTAACAGCTACCCATTTCCAAAAAAAGCAGTCCCACCCGCCCTGCAATCTTCCCCCTTCTCGTGCGTAGAAGCTGTTTTGCCTTGACCTACATTATTGCTCATCTAACCCTTCAGTGACCAGGTCAGGGAGCTAAACCAGTGAGAACTAGTTTAAACTAGTGAGAAAAAAAAATCCCAGGAATATCAAATAGGCATTAATTGATCTAAACATCACCCTCTGTTAACTTTTGGTGAGGACAAGAGGAAATGGCCTCATGTTGTGCCAGGGGAGGTTTAGATTGAATAGAAGGAAAAATTTCTTCACAGAAAGGGTTCTCAAGCACTGGAACAGGCTACCCAGGGAAGTGGTTGAGTCACCATCCCTGGAGGTATTTAAAAGACACGTAGGTGTGGCACGTAAGTGCCTTAAGACTTAAAGGCCTTTTCCAACCTAAATGATTCATGATTCTATAACAAAACCTGGTTCAAGAAAGCTGCATTGAAAAGCTACATAAAAAGAGCAATAATTTTCTTAAGTTTAGCTACTCAAACCAGGGTGGGGCTAGATGACCACCAGAAGACTGACACAAAAGGGGCAGAAAATTGTCACCTGGGCCAAGGAAGAGAGGAAGACCACTTCTTTGCTCAGCAGCTAACCACAAGACCATCTTAACTGCATTATGAAAGCATACACTTAGAGGTCATAGAAGAAAAGACAACAGTCTCTCCTGCTTACAACACATCACAACAAGATTTCACATTGCATACCATGGTTTATTTCCTATGCCTTTGACAGACTAACAGGAGACATCCTGAAAAGTAACTCTGCTTGTTATTGCCAGATCTTGATTTCTCCAGCCCAGTCACATGTTGCAAGGAGCGATGGCAAGACTGGGTGAAATATTGCATTCACACAAGTTTCTTTATGTGCAGACAAAGTGCGAATAATCCTAGCAGTATGATAGTTGTAGAAAAACACTTTGCCATCTGAACTTCCTGTCACCAAAAGTGTTCCATCTGGAGAAAATTCACAGCCCACTGCAAATCCTTCCACCTGTGAAAATCAATAACAGTGTAACTCCTGATGTTGATTAGAAAAATTCTTTCTGATATACTGAAAATTAATACAGTATGAAAAAAATGTATCTTTAAATAAATATACACTAAGGACTTCTCCAGGTGTTTATTACACAGCTATAACACAAACTTATTTAATCAAGCTATTAAGTATTCATAAAGTCTCCTAATAACTATTTTCTTCAGAGTGCATATGATTCAAAATAGACTGGCACACGGGAAAGCAAATGAAGCCAATTAATATCTATCACTGTTTTATAATCAAACACTATTAGCAGACATATTAAAAACCACAGGTACTTTGCTATCTATCTTCCCTCTAGACTTGGATATTAAGTTCTTGGTGAAGAAGGATACCTTATGTCCTTCGTATCTTTTCTTTTTGTTGATTCGGTAAGGTCGCTGAGCAGAAAACAAAGCCATGTAGTTCCCATTCGTCTGAGCAACAAACATAGACTCTTTTGGGTGCAGAGTCAAACTTGGACAAGTGTAACGCTCCTGAAAATAATTTTAAGGAAGTTTTGTTGTATGAAACAAAAGATTTGTTCAAATGATTCAAGTTATCTTTTGACATATTTGAAAGATCATAGAAGGCAAGGTATACATAAAACATCTCCATAGTATACATTACACAAAGGTGCTTAACTCATTACAATCCACTGAAAGTTCTATACCAAGACAAATATTAAATCGAATCTCTACTCCAATTTCCTAGATACTGACCAAAATCCCGTCTCCCTCTGAACCATAATTATACTGCAGAACAGCTGACGGCACTCAAGCATCCTCTTTCTGCCCAAGGAAAACTGAAGTTTGAAGGTGAAAGTGTATCCTCTTCTCCCATATCCCTTCCTCCACAGCCATACTGTGCCTTCCATGCTGCTTTGTACAGTTCTCAAAAAATCCATCCTCTCGGTTCTGACCACACTGACAGGAATAGAAATCACCCCATATAAACAGACACCTTTCTCCATCCCACTCTTAGAAAAAAAAAAAAAAAAAAAAAAAAAGGGATCATTATTAGCCTAATAAGTCAGATGTTCCTTATGACAGTGATTTGTCATGTGGACTGCTGCTGGCTGTAAATTCATAAATTTCTGCAAAAATTAATAACACTTGGCTTTACTCTAGTGTTCCTATTTAAGACTGAATTAAGATTACTTTCAAAACTTTGCATGGTGACTGCATCAGAAATCAACAGCTCTCACAAGGTTTCCACCAGTTCCAAACCTCTTCTAGTTTCAGCCTAACCTAAAGACACAGTGCTGAATTTTGATGCCATGAATACAACTGAAGAGAGCTTTGGCTGTGGGATGTGTCTGCATGTGAAGGAGACCAGGTTTACAGTGACCACTGTGCACCACGGGCTATGTGGTAGAGTGGGAAGAATACCAGACTGTTTTTGTTCTATGGTTTGGAAGTGATGAACTGGGAAGGAAGTTCTGGGTATTGTAAGGTATTGGGCACAGAAAACAAAACAAGGTTAGGCAGTGTTCCTGGTTAGGACTGTGCTCCTTGGCAGAGCACTGCATGCTTCTGGGGAGAAACTAGGTCTAGCAGTAAGAGATCAGAAAGCACAACATAATCTGCAGGAGTGCTGTGCTGTTATGCTGGGTATACTATGGTAATGGGTTATTTTAGAGCTCATTCATTTATTAATGCAGACAAGCAACAGATCAAGTCCTGTTGGGT
>VZTV01064569.1:0-11376 GCA_013400875.1 Anhinga rufa
CTGTGACCAGCAACTGTTATTACTCAAACCTTTCGTGCCCCATTTTGGGCGCCAAAAAGGACTGTCGTGGTTTAGCCCCAGTCAGCAACTCAGCACCGACAAGCTGCTCACTCACTCCCCCCACCCCTGCTACGGTGAAAAAAATTAACTCTATCCCAACCAAAACCATGACATTCATAAACCTAAGTGTGCTGGTGAGAGCTTATGAAATCACACTGTGATGACAGAAAGAAAAAACCCTTTCTAATATTCTTCCTAGCACTGAAATGCCAAATCTAGAGAGAGGCAGAAATAAGGGGTTCTTGGGCACTGATTTGCCTCAGCCTTTTGATAGTGTTGCACATGAAGAAGATCTGCATAGAGCATGAGTTAAGATGGTTGGGGTTTGATGATGGCTGCTTGAGTGCTGGCAGGTGTTTCCTTTTCCAGGTAGCCTTTAGGGGCTACCTGGCTACCTTCCCTGAGGAGACACTCGTTATCTGAGTTGATCTCCTTTGTGTTTTAGCTTCTATGAAGCATTACAGGCAATATTGTATATTGTGTGCACTACAAAGAGCTGGCTCCTCTCAGAGCTTTTCTAGGGTATCTCTAGGGTTATGTTGACTAACTGTATTAAGGGACTTGGGATAAAACTCTGCTCTGAATCTGTTTCTTCTGCTCTAAAGAGAGATGCTCGTAATACAATGAGTCTGTCAGTAGAGAATCCCACAGCTTTAATAGGAACTACTTGTTTCTCAGCCTAGACTGGTTCCAGTTAATTAATGGTTTCATTATCCAAAAGGGTGTTTATGAAGTCCTAACCCCCACTCCAGACTAAAGTCTTTCACGGTTCTAGCATCTTCTACCTAAAGATCTCAAAACAATTTATTGTATTACCTGATACCATGGATATTATCTCCTTTCTCCAAAAAAAGAACAAAGCCAAACTTTCCAAAGTGGCCCATCATTTTTGAGTGCTTTATCTTTGGCCACCTTTTGGACTAGTTTTGAGAGCTGCAGGCTTTTCTGGGTCTCACAGGTCAACAGTACTGCAGAGGTCTAGTACTTATAAAAAGCAAAACACAGATATTTAAAGTTTGTTGTTAAGAAAAGCTAAAGATGATGAAAAACTGGCTTTAAAAATTTCAGGATTAGATAACAGAGCATGGAACTGGATCTGAGAGCTTACACAAGCCCCTGTGAAAGCTCTCCAGCCAGGCAATGGCTAATAACCCCCTTTGGAGTCCATGGAGCGTTGCTGCCAATGGAAAGTCCTGCAGCTGGGTATCTTTGGAAACAGGCTGAAGAACTCCACTGCAGGTGACTTCAGCATCCTCTCAGTGTACCCCAGAAGCACAAGATAGGAGTTTGAGGATGTGTTTTGCCCTGCCTCTGGTCCCAGATGGTCCACTTCCTTGACTAGAAAGAGGACGAATGCATGTTCCTTCCATCCACATCCCAGGGTGGTTGCAAAACAGCCTGGATTGACTCAGGCTAAGCTGGAGAAAACATCATGTTTTCAGGACCATAATGTTCCTGGCCTGCAGTCTGGGGCCTAGTAGTTGTGATAGATTTTAACTAGAAACTCAACTGACCCCTAGATTTGCTCCCTTTAAGCTCTGCCATCTAAGCCTTTGCCTTCTTGGGCCCCCATTTACGTGCTTTAGACTGGGTGGAGAAATAATCAGTTTGGGGTATACAGTCCCAGATTAGTAATTAAGGAATTTAGTAACACTTACAAATTCATTAGCATGTAACATTGTTTTGGCCTCCCTTACAACGATGAGGAGCTATGTCTTGTTCTAGAACCATGACGTCCCTCACTTCTGTGTACAGCTTGAAATGGATTCTTTAGACTGGGTCTGTGGTATGGGTGTTTAAAACTGATCAGAAGCCTGAAGGAATACGTGCGTGTGCTCAGACCACAGAAACATCCGTTTTCTCAACAAATTTAAACAAGTTATGTTGATAAAAATGAAAGATGATGCACATCACAGCTAGGAAGTAGAAGCCTTACAAAATTTCTTGGAGTAACAGTCAATTTGCCATAAGATTTAAAAACTAGCTTGCAAATTTTATGTCATTCTATATTATCTATATTCTGTTATATTCTATCTATCTATATTTGGGATTTTTGTCATAAAACATGTATCAGTATTTATTTGTTGTTTTGACTTGCCTGATTTTTCCTAAAATATTTATTATTGTCATCAGACTGGCTGAAAAAATTTCCAACAGATAGAAAGTATTTTTGCAAAATGGTGGCAATACTGAAATAAACTTCAATATGTCTGTACTAAGCAACTCTAACACTAGCGTTTTGCAAATCATAAACACAGTGATCGCTGTATTACAGGAGGGACGATTGTGATACTGAGTTTAAATGCATTTGCTTGTTTTTAAATGATTAACTGAATAATTGCCAGGTTTGTGACCATCATTAGACTTCAGGATTAATTGCTGCACCGAGGTGAATGGAGGCTGAGGGTGTTAAGTTAGACTGTGCGGGATCCCTTGCTGCATGCAGAAGATGTCTTGCACGCTGCCCAAGCCAGCAGCCAGCTCAGCAAGGCAAACAGGTTGGCTGCACATCAGACAGTGACGAGATGGCAGCTGCAGAGATCCTTGTCACCCTGTGATTGGTACAGAGGGTATGAGACACTTCTGTCCTTGGGGTGCTGAGTGCCTGACATGTCCCCTTTTCTGCACAGGGCTGCAGTGTGCTGCATCTGGGCAGGGGAGCCCCACATCCAGCACTCCCATGGTCACAACATGACACCAGAGGATGCAGGGCACCAGCCAGTGCCTACAAGAGCAGGGAGAAGCAAGCCTGCAATGAATTTATAGATGAGTAAGAGTCCTGCCTATGTCTTCCTATGGAGTAAATGCAGATGGAGGTTTTGTGTGAACTTGTTTTCTCTGCAGGGCCAGGGAGTAAGTTGTTCATTTTTCCCTCTTAGCTCTGTTTTATATGTATGCACTTATTTATAGTGTTAGAGAATTAAAAGCAGGAGAAACCACAGAGCATTTTCTGCTGCCAATGAGCCAGGGACTTACCTGTAATTAAAGAGGATGTAAACTCATTTATTTGTTGATTCAGGTTGGGCAGGGAGGGGTACGTTGATTTATTGACCAAATTAGAATTGGATAAACCCTATTCACTGTTGTGGATAGAGAAGTCACCCTTGTATCTTCACTTAAAGTAAAAAACCACATTCAGTCCAACAAAATGGATGACATGTAGGAGAGCTCTGAGTAGATAAATTCTACTCTTTGCAGCATTAAGTTACAATATGTTGTTTCTCCCACCCTCGGTAGGGGGGGAAGTCTGTCCTAAAAATCAAAATTGTTACAAGTTACAGGCTTAATCCTTAACACCACAAGGCAGTCTCCATCACCTGAGTGGTTTGGTCCAAGGAATATGCAGTACTGCAGATAAAGATGGACAGATCCTATCACAGGTGAAGTCCCCCACTGCTTATTGTGGTCTTCTGGGTTAGAGGACATGCATAGTGGCAGCACTGCAAGTGGACAACGCTAAGGCAGAAGCTGTGGTCTTGAGGGTTTATCTGAGATATGGTTAGCATGCAGCCTTTGTGGCTTAAAAATTCATTTGTTAGCTTTGTTACCTTGTGAGCTGTCAGTATGAACATATGAATCCACAACTCTTCCCCTGTGGGCTGCAGATCCCTGGAGATCCTGCATGTAACAGGTCCTGGAAAGTATTGTCAGGAGGCTCCGTTCACATCACTACAACCTACCCATCCACTGGAAAAATATCCACCACTGGAAAAGCTTGGCGATGGCTGATGTTGATCAGTTACACTAGTTCTGATTTAGAAAAAAACTATGTTTGTATTTAAATGCTACTGCTACATCTCTTCCATTCCTCTTACTGCTTCCCTTTGCCTTGAACGGAGTGCACCTTTCTCCTCAACAGTACACACATATTCCTGTAAGGAAGAGCACACTGCACTACCTAACTAAAGATCATGCAACAGGTGGGTATGACAGATGGGGGACAGCAAGGTAACAGTGAGATAATTAGGATCAGAACCACAAACAGCAGTGGTGGCAGACATTATGAGAGACATTTGCATGAAAATTGGATCTTTGCTTATGAAGAGTTCATTGCTTCCTGCTGTTCTCACCAAAAAACCATGTTGCTTTGACATCACAGTTGGTTGCTATGGAAATGCTGATGCTACCAAAGACAGGACTGAGCTGGAGGGCTATAAAAAGTCCTGGAGACCCAGCTGAGTCTGTACGCATTTGGGAGAGGCCAGCACAGCGTTTATTTTTGGCAGTGGCACAGCAGCCCATTCCTGTGACAGAATGCGACACCAAAAGTGGATTCAACAGAGTGCCATGATGCTGGGGTGGCAGGAGGGGCATAGTTAGGAGTAGGGGAAAAGTAGGGTACTTAAACTGGTACCACCCTGGTGATTGAGCATAAAGCTCCCAAAAAAGGAAATAAGTTTAAGAGAAATGCTAGAAGTGGAACCTTTCTGTCCCCAAAAGATTTCACAGGCTTTAACAACCATGTGAGATATGTCTCCTAATTTTAAATCTCAGTAAACATAGAATCATAGAATCATTTAGTTTGGAAAAGACCTTTAAGATCATCAAGTCCAACCATAAACCTAACCAAGTCCACCACTAAACCATGCCCCTAAGCACCACATCTACATGTCTTTGAAACACCTCCAGGGATGGTGACTCAACCACTTCCCTGGGCAGCCTGTTCCAATGCTTGACAGCCCTTTCAGTGAAGACATTTTTCCTAATCTCCAATCTAAACCTCCCCTGGCACAACTTGAGGCTGCTTCCTCTCATCCTATCACTTGTTACTTGGGAGAAGAGACCAACACCCATCTTACCACAACCTCCTCTCAGGCAGCTGTAGAGAGCGATAAGGTCTCCCCTCAGCCTCCTCTTCTCCAGGCTAAAAAACCCACTTCCCTCAGTCACTCCTTGTAAGACTTGACCTTGCTAACAAATACTACAGCTGTTATT
Source organism: Anhinga rufa (assembly GCA_013400875.1). Taxonomy (NCBI): domain Eukaryota; kingdom Metazoa; phylum Chordata; class Aves; order Suliformes; family Anhingidae; genus Anhinga; species Anhinga rufa. The sequence continues at coordinate 4,996 of VZTV01064569.1, forward strand.
TACAGCTGAGCTGTCAGCAGGTCATCATCATCATGAATACTTTTAGACCTGGTTAAAAAAATTAATTTCCCTTTTCAACCTTCCTTTTTCTAACCAAAGGCATTTTAATAAACAACAGCCTAAGCTTTTCTGTTTTCCAGCTGTTGAAAAATGAGGAGCGATAGCCTGAGTAAAATTTAGCAGACATCATTGTCGGCTCTCTGAAGGAGATCGGTACAAAAGCATTGCCCCTATGAGAGAAGGACTTCACCACAAATCAGCCGCTCACCAAGTATTTCTGGACACTGAGTCACAGACACAGGAAGATTGGACATACCAGCCGGAGACATTTCTGTACCCAGGAGTCTGCCCCCAGTCTGCCACGCTGCTGAGATCTGCCCACGGACAGCAGCACTGGCAGCTCACCGGAGGTCTCTGGTGGGCACTGCTCTGGCAGGGCAGGTGGGCTGCACAGCAGGTCAGCCAGGGCTTCACAGATGATAAAACAATTCTTGATGCTTTTGAAATTTGTGACATGATCGTGGTTTTCAGAGCAAAAAAGTTTTCATAGGAGCTTCTACTCCTTGGCAAATGTGCCTTTACCTATGTGTGGCTGCATTTCAGCTGCTAGGTTTTTCCCTATACCAGAAAGTGAACAGAAGATCTGCCTCCACAAAGCCTAAAGCCTAAAGTAGTTACATCCTCCATTAGAACAATCCCCAAGCTATTGATATCAGCCGGTAGCAATGGGTGCCACTGCACCTCCCAGTATAGCTGTAATAATTCAGCGTCCACAAAGAGTCTTTGCTCATGTTCTATGTCCCATCCAAAAAGCAGGACAGAGCTTTCTTCAGGTATCAGTTTGTTCAGCACTGAATGAAAAGGGGCATAAGAACAGAAGACACTGCTTGGGCTTGCAAGCACCATCCCCACTTTTCACAGGCAAAGCTATCTCACCTGTCCATACACTCATTAGGCTTCGTTTAGACTAGGCAAAAGCAGGGAGAGATGCTACACTCACAAAGGATGTTTCTGTAGTTCATAAAACTACATTGCCTGTGACATGACCGAGCAGATACGATAGGGATGCTGCATGAAAGCTCATCTTGTCTCCTCCCCTCCCCTTTGTTTGACGCCACAGCAATTTATCAAGGGCAGAAATGGCTCTGCACCCCTGCAAATTCAAGAGAGACCTATAGCACTTGTATATAAACGGAGAGTCTGAGACAAAACATGAAGGAAAGAAACTAGATTAAAAAACAGTTTCTTCGTTTAAGAAATTGTTGCAAGTGTCAGCCTAGGATGAAACCTTGCAGAAATACAAATAAGGGAACACAAACTGCTCCAGCACATGTGCTTGCTGGAAATGTTTTGGGACATGTGCTCTCCCTCCTCAGGGAATGACAAATAATGCCTTTGTTGTAGTCTTTGGAAAGAAACAGCAAGGGCTTTTATTCTAAAAGCCATTGCCCAGCAGCTGAGGCATCCCTGGAACAGCTAAAAGCCACCTAACTTCTTGCTTAAATTTATACATACCCCTATATATACCAATTAAACTTGTTAGGTTTTGTGCCAAAATCAGTCATTATTTTAACTTCCTCTCCTCTCTGCCAATGTTTACACAGACGTAGGATTTACAGACAGGAATCATCTCTCCTCCTCTATTCCAGACTACCTGGCTGAAGAGCCACAGCCCTTCTGATATCTTCACTTAAGATAAGACCTTCATTCCTTGACCATCTTAATAACCTTTGTTTGTGCATACTCATTCCAGCCTGAATTAATCCTTCTTGGAAGGAAGAGGGGGGACACCTCAAACAGTATACAGTATTGCTAATGTAATTTCAGCACTATTTATATAGTGGCATTAATTCTGCCCTCACCTGTCATCCATCCATGATGGCTTCCCCCAAAACCATAACACCGTGATGTCTCACAATCATAGAATCGTAGAGTCATTTAGGTTCGAAAAGACCTTTAAGATCATCAAGTCCAACCATAAACCTAACCAAGTCCACCACTAAACCATGCCCCTAAGCACCACATCTACATGTCTTTGAAACACCTCCAGGGATGGTGACTCAACCACTTCCCTGGGCAGCCTGTTCCAATGCTTGACAGCCCTTTCAGTGAAGACATTTTTCCTAATCTCCAATCTAAACCTCCCCTGGCACAACTTGAGGCTGCTTCCTCTCATCCTATCACTTGTTACTTGGGAGAAGAGACCAACACCCATCTTACTACAACCTCCTCTCAGGCAGCTGTAGAGAGCGATAAGGTCTCCCCTCAGCCTCATTTTCTCCAGACTAAACAACCCCAGTTTCCTCAGCATCTACTCGTAAGACTTGTTCTCCAGAGCCTTCACCAGCTTCGTTGCTCCTCTTTGGATTTGCTCCAGCACCTCAACTTCTTTCTTGTAGTGAGGGGCCCAAAACCAAACACAGTATTCAAGTATTCACATCCCATAATCAATCACACATGCTCATATGCTGATTTGCTGTGGATTCTGAGCACAGTTACCCACTTTGCAGACACAAATGGATGTTCCTGCAGTCTTGCAAGAGAAGTTGGGAATGATTATTAGCAATATAACACTTGTGTCCTATCCCTCCCTGCCCCTGGAAGCAAGTGCTTTGGGAGAGCAGCATGATGGCTGACTGTCTGCCATAGTTTTGGCAAATACAGAGCTGTGTATAGTTCTTTGCTTCTTGCATCCTTATAAATAACTGCCCAGGGATCATTAATCCCTCTCCTCACCTTATGCTAGGGACTGGGATACTCCCATCTGAAATAAAAATGAGTCACACCGCTTCCTACAGAGGCAGTTTCTTTATCCCTAGTCCTGCAAATGGCAAATGCCATTGGCAATCATTAGCCATAGATGCGCTGTCATAATTATTTGGGTGGCAGAGACAGACACACAGCTCCTTTATTATTTCTGTCTCAGAATTATAGTGATTCATTCAAAATTAAAAATGGAGTTGCCCGATTTAAGCAGGAACCTGTCTGACTGCAGCAGAGAGCGAAATGGGTCTGAAATGGAGCTGTAAGTTGCTGTGTTTTCTTTCTCCTCCCCCTTTCCTCCCCTCCCTTTCCTGTTGACCTATGAAGTCACACAGTGTAAGTTCATTTATTGCTTGGTCCTATTTGCTGCTAAGTCTGCTTGCCTTTATGTGATGCACGAGATAGATAGTGGCACAGCAATTTCTAGAGCATGCCTGTTTAAGCACGAGCAGCAGGACTGTCAACTCAAGAGCATAAGTGCATAGCACCTCCCCTACCGCGATCCGGCTGGCCTTAGTCTCCTCACCACCAAGGCCAGGCCCAGCTGCTCCAGGGAAAGGTGCAGGGAACCCTGACCACTGTTAGCAGACAATTCATCTTCCTGACACAGTACCGAGCAACTCCGCCTCTCCTGGCAGAAGCAAACCACACACACAAGTTTGCTAAATCCACACAAAGAGGTCACTGAACACCCACCAAAGCCAACCATGGGGTCCCCTTTTGGGGGTGTCTTGGTTTCAGCTGGGACAGAATTAATATTCTTTCTAGTAGCTAGTATAGGGCTGTGTTTTGGATTTAGGATGAGAACAATGTTGATAACACAAGGATGTTTTAGTTACTGCTGAGCAGGGCTTACAGAGAGTCAAGGCCCTTCCTGCCTCTCATACCACCCCACCAGCGAGCAGGCTGAGGGTGCACAAGGAGTTGGGAGGGGACACGGCTGGGAGAGCTGATCCCAACTGACCCAAGGGATATTCCGTGTAACTGGATGCTGTTTCCAGCCGAGGAAGGGCTTGCAACTCCACCCAGGCATCTCTCAGGCCAGAGTTTTATGCTGTAACAAAGCACTAAACAAAATGTTTCTAGTGTCCATTGTGAATTCCTGTTTCCCAAATCTTTCTCAACTTCTCCTTGTAGCTTCTCCTGTCCTTAGACATATAAGTGAGCCATCTCTGGAGCTGCTAACTGAAGAGAGCTCCAAGCTTTGGCCAAATAGGAAGCAGATCCTTTTGTCTTAGAGGTATACAGGGATATACAGAGCAGACAGAGGAAGACACACGGTTGAACAGGCTTATGGCACTCAGATCCAGGCTGAGATAGGACTGAAGAATCCTAATTTAGGGATTTACAGTCAGTTCCCTGCAACAATCTCATCTTCACAGCAATGCAAACCCCCCGCGTTTACATCACTAAGTCTTTATCTTTTCATCTTTGCTACTGATACATCATAATTAGGTTCTGTTATTTGCTACAGAAGCCCCCTGTTTTTTTTCTGAACACTTCAGCAATGCAAAATATGTACTGTTCTTTACATAATGGCCACATTGCTATTGCTTCTGCAATTCTTTTTATGCAAAAATGTCAGCAAGCTTTACCAGTAGTAGTGAAGCGGGCCTCACACCCTAGCTCCTCTGAGAACCAGAAAGCATGTTAACTTCATCCTGCAGTTATTCTACTCTGCTGTTCACAAGCTATCAAGATATAGCCAAAAATCATTCAGCAACTCGAGTCACAAGTAGGGGACCCTTAATTCAACTCCTTGGATGAACTTCCAATTTTTTCTACAGCTTGCTCTCTCATGGCCATAATGACATAAAGCTTTACAAAGGTAAATTCCTAGACAGGAAATCTGACATTATGCAAGTGCTCAATGGGATAGCTTACCAGGCAGAGCACAAAACAATGCAGACGATTACACCACAGAGAGCCAAATGGGTCTTGCCAAGCTCTTTTTAAGCCATTAGCACTGTATTTCATAGTGCACAGACCCCAACATTGCGATATTGAAATGTGACAAGTGGTATTTTCTTGACAGGCAAGACTGATCTCCAGATGAACCTTTAACTAAAAATGGAAATTACATTCAAAATAAACTAACAAAAACTTCCACCAATTTTGTACTTAAAACTGAAACGTGTTCTGTACCTCTCCAGTCTGCCCTTGCCAGTAACCAGGGTTTACCAGATTTTAAATCCCACACTGTCCTGTCAGCATGCAAAACTTCCCCCCTTGAATCCGATTCCCCACCCATCCCTTAAGCATATAACACAATACTTGAGGTACTTGGGACAAGCACTTGCCATTGTGCTCATGTGTCATTGTTTTTTGTCATTGTGCCAGGTCATATGAAAACAAAGTAATTTTAAGTATGGTGGGTGTAATTGTTACAAAAATAGTTGAATGGGCTACTATAGGCACAGTACTTTCTTTTGAAATAAATGCACTCTTGAGATATATTGTAGGATGCTACCAAATTTTAGGTAATTTTCCCAATCTGAATGCATGGGAATATCTGTGTGTGGGTTTGAAAGAAAATAAATTGAAAAGCTTTGCAGCCCACCTCCTGATGTCTCATAGACCACAGATTAAGAACTGCTGTTCTATGTCAAACCATACCACTTTTTAGAACCCATTTCAAATTTCCTCTCTTACTTAAAAACCTGTAAAGATAGCAACCCGTAACAGATAAAATACCATAAGCCTTCAGGGTGCTTGAAAATAACAGTAAGTATGGCACAGTCAGTCTCCTAGGGATTTTCAGCCAATCTTACTAATCTGCTGTGTTATGCAACTTTTTAAGATAAGTCCATACAAGCAACAGATTGTTCAGCTTCAGAATTGATAACAAAAGAATTCTGTGAATTATTTTCAGCTTCTGAATCTGCTCTCATTTTCCTTGCCCTGGGCATGCACTCAGATGTGTAGAGTTCATTTTTTCACCTTTTTTCTATGATTGTGAGCAAGATGCAAGGAGCCACATCAGCCAGCTGTTATCCATTTAAGTCTGCCAACGGTATCTATCATTTTCAATATTGGATGTGACTGATGGGGGTGGGCTGGGCACATACGGCAACTCAGGATGGCTCAGGAAGTTATGTTCTTACAAGCCTACTCCTGGCTGACCTGGTGATGATACCTCTCAGCATCTCCTACCGGCTCATCTCTTCCACCAGTCACTTATTCAGACAGCCCGGCATCATCCACCCCAGTCCAGTCTCATGACCTCTCACATGATACAGCCACAGGTTGGTCACATCCTCACAAAATACTTGAATTCTAACTTTTCCAATAAAATTGAAAATTGTTCACCGAGCACTCTCAGTCCTTTCAGCTGACAGTCTCTGTTCTTCTGGACTGGTCTGTGCTTGCTTGCCTTTCCGGCATTTCTGTTGTGCCTTCACTGATCTGTGTTCAGAATGCAACTTCTCTGTCTCTTCCTTCTGGATATAGTCATTACTTTTCTGCTGTTCAGTCCAATAATTTCTCATCATATGATCAAAGGAATCAGGGCTGTCACAGGATATTTTGGCTGCCAGTTTAGTGTTGTTCTCTATCCCAACAATTAGCCACAGGAACAGGCTATTAAAATGAATAGGGAAAGCATGGTCAGTGCCCCTT
>VZTV01064570.1:0-26985 GCA_013400875.1 Anhinga rufa
GGTTTTAATCCTTTCAATAGTGTTTGGCCAAATACATCCAGACACATCCAACGCAATTCATTTTTTTATATCTTGCAGTGGTCTTCTGCGACATAAATTTGGGTGCTGCACCCTCAGAGGAGGGCTGGATTCAGCCAGCTGTCAAAACAGGGATCAAAGTCTTATCTGAGCTGTTCTGGTTTCGTGACACTGTTGTTTTCATTTCGGCAATGAAAAAGATGTTCCCTTTTAAAAAGAGAAGGTTGTTTTCAGCCTTGCATCCTCAGCCTAGGTTGGGGCCATCTGCCCCCTGCCAGGTTTAGGGCTGGACCGAGACCTTGGTCCCCTAATCCATATCTAGACCATGAATCCAAGGAGCAAGTAAGTGTTCCTCACCCTGCTGACCCTGCAGCGTGTGGCTGCTGTGCCTGTCTTTTAGATTAGTCTCTGCCTCTATCCAGGGAGTGCTGGAATAACTTGCCATTTCTGTCTCTAACGTGTTTCTTTACTCAATCAGCGATTTTCATTCAGGCGCTTGCCTTGACTTTAAAGCCTATTTCAATTTCCGTGATACCTGTGTAGCACCATTGCTGTCCATGTGAAGCGCTCCTTGTGTTGTATAGCGTACATTACAGAATTATGGATTGTAATTCTCACATATTTGACTGTTGCATGCATTCTGTCCTTCCCCTGGGATATCTACTTCCTGAAGACTATTTTGGCAGAACGGTATCCTCGCTTGGGCTGCTGGAGCCCGTGTGAGACGTTGCATAAACGCCACACCAATAGTCTGATAGTCGTGGCTCTGAAGAGTTTGTTGTTTAGGCACTTGTACAAACAATGTGTGTAGGCTTTCAAACATAGTTTATTTCAATTTTAAGTAATTTTAATTCTTAAGCTACACAAATTTAATCAGATCTATCTAATGGAGAATGGCTCTTTAACAAAATCGCCATTTTAATCACAGTATCAAAACTAAGGGTCTTATAATAAAACCACAGCAGCAGCTTGGCTCTTCTCCTTTGACAGAATGAAAGTCTGCTGTCTGTCATTCCCTGGTTGATAAGCCTATAATTGTTGCACCAGGAGCAGCTTCTACTCAGAGGAGGGTGAAATCCAGCAATGTTTAAAAGAAAATAATCTGTTTAACGCTTTATTACGATGTATTGATGCATTGAGAGGAAGAGGTATGACTAGGCAGTGTTGGAATATTGCTCTTGGAGGATGTTGAAATGTGCACCGCCGTTCTCATGTTACGTTAGAAAACCATCTTGCAAAGGTCTTTGAAAAAGGAAACTGTATCAAAACTGGTGGGGGAAAAAATCCCAAACCAATAAACATCCAGGATTTTCTTGTAACAGTGTCTGTTCAGTCCCTTGAACATACCCCTGAAGGTTGCAGTGCTTTCCACTTGCAAAATTTAATACAGATTGGAGAATGACTGTATTAGGAGTCCAAGTAATAATGGTTTCCATAGCTTGTGGTTTTTCTTTTTTGCATTATATTAATATTGGCATGAAGTAAGCCTCTAACGAGGATTTATTTTTTAAAAAGCCAGGGCATATTTAATATTGGTAAACATGTCTTTTTTTTTTGCAAGATTTCCATGTTTTAACTCTTCATTTTAATCAATTCTGCTGGTATAGGTCAGGTGTAGAAGAATATATTCACAATCAGGGGAAGTCTTTCCAAAGGAAACTTGCTGGTCATAGGAATGAACTATTCTATAGTTTCAATGGATGCTTCTGTTGAGCGGAAAATTTGTATGTTATATTCTATCAAAGGTGAGATTTTTCCTGCCTAGCAATTCTTTCTGTCTTAGCATACATCCTCTTCATCCCCACTAAAGAGCTGACTTTTTTTCCTTCCTTCTCTCAGGGTTTTGGATGCTCTCCCTGGTGAGGGACAGTAATATTTCCCCAGGCAGCCGGCTGGTAACCGTACGCTTGTGCTCCCTGCTCCTCCGTGCTTTCAACCTGCTTCTCTCCTGAACTTCCCTGTCTGCTCTCAGCTTCCAGAGAGCGACTGCTGCTCTTTCGGGAAAGGATTTGCCGTAGGAGCTAGAGATCAGGAGAGAGAGGCTGTTCCAATCGCGTGGGTCCAGCGAACAAAAACCTGGGACTGATAGGTGGATGGGACTTCAGGGGATTTGTCTGCGCTTCTGACAGTTTGTCAAGTTTCTCGTTCCTTTACGGTGTGTATATATATCATTGAGTTAATATGTGGAAAATCAAGCAGATCTATTGTTTTTAAGTCTTTCTAAACAGTTTAATCCCACTCTACATGCATATTTACCTGTGAAATAACCAGGGAGATGTTTGTCATACCTTCAAATTCTTGCTTTTCAAATTCTTGAAATCACAGCTGTGCTTTCACTTGCTGTTTCAAGTTTTTCAGCTTGCTGTTTCGATGCAGGCTCCTCTGTGAGATTTGCCAAAAGTTTATGATGCAAAATTTTCCTTTCTGCGTATTGCTTCCCTAGCTAGGATTAGCCTCCAAACCCCCAAATAATGAGTCAGTAAATTGATGCAGTCTTCCCTGGAGTTGGCTGACATTTCAAGGGCTGAAAAGGCAAGCCCAGATAGAAGGTAGTAAACCAGCATGAATTCCTTATGTAAACACTTCTAGTATGCTCCAAATAGCATGGTGCTTCACTTGAATGGGGGCCACATAACCTGCCCTGCTCAGAAGCTCTCTTCTTGCCTGCTAGGAGGGAGTCAGTTCAGAGTAATTAGAACTCTGAAAGTGCGCATCCTGCCATGGAAAAGCAGGAACGGTTAAAGGATGAGAGAAGGTTGTAAGAAAATGATGTATTCTGAGGGTAGAGGCACAGCAGATGCCAGGTAAGTAGGGCAGAATGACTCTAAAATAAAGATTTTTGGCACTGAAAAGAAGTATTGTGACTGGAGCTCCTGTCCGTCAAATAGAACAAAAGGTGCTGTGGAAGCCAGTATCTAAGCAGTTTTCCTATCTTTTCTGTCAAGCTGATGAGTACTACAAAAGCAAAGCACACAAATGCTGGAAATTTTCTGTGAACCATGCTTGCTTGCTTGCTTATTTATTTATTTATTTATGTGGGAAACAGATGAAGAGGAGGACTCCTATTCTGGATTCTTTAACTGGTTTTGAGACCTGCTTAATTTCCTTGGGCCACAGCAGGTCATCCACATGCTAAGCAAATAGCTCAGAAAGCTTGAAATGTGTCTTCAGGACAATTTTGAAAATTATCTTAGTTTACAAAAGTGCTTTGAGAGCAGTAGAATCGATCGATGAAACATTTATCTTTTAATTCTTAAAATTGGATTAAATGAGTGGATTTTAAGAGAATGCTGTTTCATTCTTTGTGTACATTGAGGGAAATGCAATGAAGAACTCTTATTTATATGCTTTTTTAATGAGAATACTAGAAAAGTTAAGAGCTTTTCTATTGAAACCATTGAATCAGGTTATAGTATTTTACAATAAAATCTATATGCATTCACCGTTCTCACATTCACCATAGATGAGCGATTTTTGTTTTGTCTGAAAGCTGTTGTCTCTTATTCCCTGATACATTAATATACTTACAAGGTTGTTACTTAATTTTGTTATAGACTTCTGTCATCAGCCAGAAGAATGACATGGAAGCATCTGTGCAAAAAGCAATTTATTCAGTGCTCACCATTCATCTTGCATTAATTTCTTGTGTATGTGAAATGTATCAATGAGATTTCATCATTAATGCTGATGCTTGCATCTTATTCCTTGCTGAGGTACTTTCTGTTGTTTCAAACAGAATTTTAAAAAAATATTACAAAGATAATTTTAAAATGCCGTTGTGTTTAAGGTGGTGTGTAATTCAGAGGGAGCATTAAGAAATAGTTTGAAACTGCTATTAAGCTTTATAAAGAAGTCTTCTTCAGAAAAGAAGGTTCTAATTGTTTGTTAAGCATTTAAGATATAAAGAAAAATTACTTTAATTTTTAAAATGATATTTAGTCCAAGAGATCAGCCTATAAAAAAGCTTTTCGTATCAAAGTTAGTTGTGAAAATCTGAAAAGTCAAAAATGACTGGTTTTAGAGGTCTGAATACAGATGAAGGAAAACAAGCTTTCCAATAAAGATTTATTTCCGTCCCCTGGTAGGTGAGATGTAGATAGGCGGATATCACTAGAAACTAGTAGAGAGGAGGAAATATCAAATTAGGCACAAATCAGCATTCACAACAGAGAACACGGGGGGAAAAGAGACCAAACCACCCTCCTCAGCAATTCCTGTTCCTTATTTTTTCCAGTTCGGAACGAAGAGAGAGGTTGAGGAAACCTCATGTTGCTGCTTTCTGCTCGGTGGAGAGACTGGAGGGCTCTCTCTACTGCTGTCCACGCAGCACGTTGCACGAGTGGTAGTGCTAAGATAATGATTGTGTCACACACGGTGACTATCAACTTCCGAAACTAGAGGTGTGTTATGTGTCTGTTTATCTGCTGAAAGCTTAGACAATAAACATATGGAGATATGCTGGGTGTATTTGGTACAAAATTAGAAGCTTTTCTGTTTAATCCATTAAAAAAGTGAATTAAGAGCCCTAAAATGTTATTTTCACAAAACCTTCTTAACGATTCTAATTCAGGGAACATTAAACAAAGGTCTCCCTCATTTTCTGGCAGCGCAAAGGGTCGTGTTGGGCGCAGCTGAGATAACTGATGGAAGAGACAAGTTCCAGCTATCGTAACCAAGCAGGTGTCAGGTGTGATTTATATAGGGAGCATCATTTACCATGAAAGGAGTAGCTGTTAGTCCTTATCTGGGGGACAGCAGGGTCATCCTGGCAGTGGAACCATGCTGACAAGGGGGAGCGTGGGTGGCAGCACGCTGAAACAGTTTGGAAATGAGGCGGACCGGTCTCTCTGCCGTGCGACTCGCTGCTGGGCACCTTTCCCATATCAACCAGTTAGCCTGGGAGCGTCACCTTGCTTTCTCCTCGCGTCCTTGAGACAACAGCTAGAAATTGCAAATTTAAAAATTCATCTTCGCTCTGTACCAAGAAAGGGGCATTAGCATTTGTGTATCTACTTTATTAAGGAGAATAAGTCAAACTTTTGGGAGACTTGCTAAACATATGGCTAAGTTCTCCCCTGAAGCTATTTAAACTCATAATATGGCTGCTCTCGGAAAAATTGCTATTGCTTGGGTATGTGCATATTGGTTTTTCAAGATGTATAATAAGGTAAAGCTCTCCACTTTACTGGAGAGTTAAAATGAATCCATAAAGTTGAGTCTTATAAATATTCTCTATTTTGACTGGCTAGATATTTCACCTCTTTCCTGCAGGTTGTAAACAGGAGAGAATAGGAATTGCCAACAAATCAAATTACAGAACATTGAAAGTGTCAGAGTGGTAGTGTTCATTATGCTCGTTCACAGAATATATGAGTCATTAAAATTCTGATATTGCTTCAGAAAGACAGAGTTTGTAATGAGAATAAAAAAAAGCCATTACCTGCATTTCTCTTTCTGGCAATGATTGTTGGGAAAATTAAGGATAATACCAAAATGATTACCTGTTTCTCATGCAGTCTTAGGTTTTCATCCCTAAATGCTCTGCCTAACTGGAGTGCTAGATACGGCACACTCTGAAGCGGTGCAGTGAAAAAGTTGTTCTCCTTTTGGAACGACAAGTAAAAGGCTTTCATATTTTGTTCAGAATTTTCTCATAATTTCAAATCTTTCAAGTTTCTTTTTTTTTGTAGGATGAAGTGGGTTTTGTTTTTAAGAAAAAGAAAATATGTTTTGAAAGGTTTTTAATGTTTTCCATGCAGAATAGATTTGTTTTTTTCTTTTATTCCAGGTTATCTTAAGCATATGCTAGGGTTGCGCTGGATGCTCTGTTTCGTTTCAGAGGCACCTGTGCGTACACACTCAACCCCCTTTTTCCAAGAACCACAAAGTCAGATCAAAGTCATCTGGCCCTTTTTTTCGTTATGAATCAGCACAGACCACCAGCACAACTAATCAGCGCAGAATATTGCCTTAACTGCCAACGTGTTAATCATGCTCATGTTCTCACGTAGGTTATGAATGCAAGGCTGCTCTCCCGGTTGTCTTTGCACATCACTGATCCCTTTGTCTGGCTCTCAAGTGCTGCTTTAAACAACGTAACTGCTACTTTACCTGCTTCTCTTGAGAAGTTTTTACCAAACTAGATGAAATGGCTGTTTCTGGCCTTGCCTCTGTGTGTCACTGAGCTATTCCATACTTCACACGCCGTATGCAACTTTGCAGCATCAGCTGGTTTCTGCAAGAGGTGAAATCAGAACCAGCAAATTTGTGCAGCTTCTGAGTCTTCAAGCATATCTGGCAAAATGCTTAAGCATTTTAAGCACTTCTAAGTAGTGTGTTCGTGGACACTTTCTTGGTCTGTCCCAGGTTTCTGAAATACCAGTGCAGCTCTCCGCCTCCAGCTTTATATCTTAAGTGGCAATAAAGTGCTTCACATCCTTTTTATAATCTTTTCGGTCTTAAACAGTCTAGAATCCTGGACTCGCAGCTCTGGGAATACTTCCTAAGTCTTAATGGAGAAGAAATACCACAATAATACCTATTTTTATTGTTTTCTGGAGTGGGCTAGTAATTCTCAAGGACTGTCAACATATTAGACAAACCGTTGAACTGTTGCTTTTCTGTTTTGCAGAAAAATCTCTACTTGGAACCATCAACTTTTTCACCTTGCTGCACCCCCCCCCCCCCCCNTGTATCAGGTTGTCCTGTGTGCAGTACACTTAATTTATTGTGTGAACACACACCTTGTAATTCTCTCAAGATGGTATTATGTTCAGAATAGAGCTGTAGATTGTTACAAGAACGCTTAAGCTAATACAGTAAAATCACATAGCAGGTAATTTGAAGGCTGGGAGAGCCGCTGATTTGCAAAGACGAAAGGACTGGTACCTCTCTTCGTGAGTCCTGCCTCTGCACTGAACAGCCACCGGGTAGTGAAAACGCCAGACGAGTGCTGTTATTCCCTGCACCTCTCCAGGTGTAATCAGTGATACAGGTAGTGAAGTGCAAACTAATTGCAGCCGCAACTTGGTCTGGGATTAATTTTAACTTAAGTGTGTAGGTTAGAAATTAATTTTGTTTAAAGAAAAACGCAATGTAAGAGGTTTTTCTTACTTAACGGGTTTCCAGTCAGCATAATTCGATGCATCAGATATCCAACTCTAATATGATTTCATTTTTTATTTCAGAGTTGCAGGAAATGTTTATATCCAACTTTTTCATTTACACCAACCAAAAATTTCAAATAGCCTTTCATTCAAGCAAATCAAAGCGAAAACATTAGAGCTGCTCTCTGGGCGTTTTTACAGTGAGAAAATAAAATGTGGCTGCTTACACCAAATTGTATTTGTAGATGGGATGAACACAGCTCTTGAAATGCAGTATATTCACTGGAGGCAAAGGCATGTTTATGTTTGCTGATCTGAAGCTTACTGACCTATCATAAAGGTTACATTTCAGTGATCTTTAGCAACTTTGTAAAAGGGTGATTTTTTTTTCTAACCTTAAGGTATTCAGGGAATGAAATGTTTACTATACTGTGTCAGAAAAAAGGACAGATTTGTTTTAAAAATGTGCTTGTGGAAGCTGGAAGGAAAAAAAAATTGCAGCTTCATAGTGTCCCTAAATATTATAGGATACAATCAGTTTAAATCTGGAATAACTTTAAAATGTTTAAGGTCAATCACTGTAAAGCTTGCTGTTCACTGTCTCTTCGTGTCCGATTTCTAAAATTTTGTCAGAATAAATATGTTGTGCAGCATGACCTTCAGGAGCCAAGAACCCAGGAGAAACAGGACTACTTAAGCAGTGTAGGGACAGCACCACGAACACGTGATAGCGCTTTGGCTTTCTGGACGCCGACCGTGGTGACTGCTGGACGCTGAGCTGCATGAGCCGCTTCCACGTTGGGAGAGCGCGTTTGGAAGCCACCATATGTAAATGTAGCTTTGTAGTTTAATGAAATGTAGAGTATGACTTATTTCCATGATTCTGAGAGAAGGGAGTTTGGATGCTAGGCAGCAGAGACCTACATTTCAAGAAAATGATCGTTTTCCTTTGGACCTTAATGGTTTACTTAGTAGAAGGTGTTTTCCTGTATCTATCTGTCTAGGGTGTACTGTGACAAAGCGCCTGTAAATATAACTTTGAGAAGGTCAGTGTTAGACTGCCTCAGATACTGGGGAAGGGGGAAAAAGGAGGAAAAGGGACTAAGGGAGGTATCTGAAGTACACTGAATATGTGAAGACTGTGGTTTTAATATGCCTCATTATATCTCATCTTGGTCTAGAACATTTTATTTCATCTCTGACTAAAAGTTTAGATGAATTATTGCATACCTGCTCCTAGGTCCCTTCACTGACAGCAGAGAAAGCTTAGTAGACTAGTTTAGATGTAGTCATATACACCGTGGGTGTTGGTTAGAGGAATCTCATGCCCTTTTTCTCTTACAAATCTTAGTTCCAACCGAGAAGCAAACCCTGTGTGTGTGAGGCACAGATAAACTAGTGGCAGGTAACTAGAAGGTGAGGGACGAGGCAGAGGGATGTTTTGCATCATTTGGGATGCTTTAGTTTCTTGTTAATCTGAGCTTTTGTAATCTGAATGTATAAAGTCCTTTAACCAGTTGTGCCTATCAGTGGTCAGTTTGTTGAAGATCTGATGAGCTGCTGATCATCGACATGTCAGGCCTAAAGGATTGTGAATTCGTGTTCTCAAATTTTCTGTCCTGGAGGTTTAAATGATTTGGGTTTTTTTCTTGGATTTTTGTTGTTGTTGTTTGTTTGTTTGCCAAATGTATTAGAAATATTTACAAACTTATTGGCAAATATATTTATTATTTCAGAAGGTAATGGAAAATCCATTAGCTAGCTTGCTTAGGAATTTCAGCACATTGTGATGGAAGTGATCCAGGTAGCTTGTAAGTATTGAGTGTAAGATTGAATTAATTCTGGATATAAATATAATAAAAATTAGTAGTTGAATTTAGCTTTCACTGAAAGAGTCACTCATCTTGTCATAAATAATAGCCCAGAGTAGATGAGAAGCAGAAATGAAAAGTTAAAAGTTAAGAGGTAAAGCAAAAACAAAAAATACAAACAAAATCAAAAAAACCCTAAAAAACCAACCATCCAACCAAATCTATCCTCTGTCTGTAGCATTTCAGCCTACTTGTTTTCTCTTAGAGTGTTAATTCTGCCAAACTTTGCTGGATTATGTGTGATAGTTCCAGGATATGGTTTTCCAACCTTATAAGGACAAGTTTTTCAATTCTTGATTTGTGGTAGCAGAGGTAAAAGGTCAGTGATTTATCCACTGTCCTTAGGTGTCTTATGAAACGTTTCTTTAACACACCTTTGCTATTTATTGATTTATTAACTCTTTAATGTGCTAGACAGGAGGTTATTAAACTAAAGGAGGCTTCTGTTTCCTCATTACGATTGATAATGCTGTAACATTAAAATGCTGACATTTGAGCCTTTCTAATCTTCCAAGATACCTTCAGGCCTTCTGGGGCAGTGTCTGTCATATCCTCGGCTGGAGTCTTTCCATGTAAAAATATCCCATTTCAGACTTAGTTTCAGAGGTGAGACGGACAATAATCCTTTTGATTATTCTCCCTTTGTCATCATAGATTCCCTGGGTTAATATGTCTGCCCATCTTCCCTGACCCTGGCTGTTACAGCTTATGGCTTTGATTCCAGATTCTGAAATGGGTTTTTTGGACCTTTTTTGTTTTGCCTTGTTGCCTTCAAACAAAAGGGGGAATGTTTTAGATTACCAAAAGCTATGTTTCTTCTTTTTGTTTGTATAACTTCAAAGGAGACTTGCAGCTTACAATTTTACAAAAGTCCTTTCTGCTTTTGAAATGCTGTGTTTTCTTGCACAGATAAAGTTAGTGGTTGCTGTTGCTTTTCAAAAGGCAAGCGATCAGCTGAAATCAAAGAGGAGAAGGAAATAGGTGCAGCTCTGGCTTGTTTTCTCTCACATTATGTAATTTCTTTCTACCTCTATAAACTCATTTATAATATATGCAAAAGGCAACTAGAGTACGCTTCATAGATTTGCAGGGAACCGATATTCGTAACATTTTAATATTGAATTTTTATTCTTCTAATTTTTGTCGAGGATCATACAGAACCTGTATTCCAGATAGGCTCGCTGTTGATTGTCACAAAGTTATTTCTTTTCTGAAAAGACAAGTTTGGGTATAATAGCTGACGTATGATAAACACGTAACTCATCCTTTCTTAGAGACAGCCCTTGCAATGCTGCTGCAGTCAGCGTTAGCTTGAATTAACAGCCACAAAGGTGTAAATCGTGCCAGTTGAAGCTGCTCATGGCAGCTGATGTGGCTTTTTGATGCACGTTGGAGATAGCATGCCGTAGGCCAGCTCTCTCTTTCCTTAGGTCAGTTTTGAAAATGATTTTTGAGTTAATAATTTCTCTTAAATGTGCTCCAGCAGGAAGTTGTCTGGTTGCTTTTTTTTCAGCTAGGGTAAAGATGTAAATAAATCTCACAGACACCAAGGAATATTTTGCATCAAGAAGTTTGTTTGTTTATTGGTGGGTTATATTGGTACGTGTGGATTTGTAATGGATAGCATGGCTTTTTTCCTCATTGTTGACAGAAGAAAACTATTCATGCTACTTTTGAAGGCTTAGCTAACCCAAAATGACCGCTGTGCTGGTGAACTTGCTTGTTCCCTCTAAGGTGTGCGTGTGTGTGCGTGTTCCTGTTTGTATGAGTGATTAAGGAGAAAGGAAAATCCTTGAGTTAAAATTGAAAGCACTTTATTTAGCAAATCAGCACACTCTTCCCTGGTAAAAATCAGTTACTTTGTGGAGTTCCAGAAAATATTCCTTGGACTGAAGGCGGTTTTCAGAGAGGAGTTCTAGGGGCATAAAGCAGCAATTGCCTTTTAAAAAAACAGTCTTCGGTAATCTGTCCGCCTCTCAGTACGTATCCAGAGATGTCTCCTCTGCTTATGTATGAAAAGAAAAAGACCAAAGGAATTAATTCTAGCTTCAGCTGATAAAGTCCTCAAAGATTTCCATAACCTGTAAAAGCACAAGAAAGATCTAATCCACAATGAGTGAAAAAAATTTCCCCGGCCCTTACTGTGAAACAGTGTTTTTGTCCTGGAAGTCGAGTGCATGTGTACTTTCAAAAATATTTTGTTTCTTTGCTCATCCTTGATCTATTTTATCTATTTTTATAATCTGTAAAATGCCAATTTTTCTGTTTTATGCCTTCTTTTTCTTCAGTCAAGCTGATTTCTTTTTATCGTCATGTACTTCCTTTTAGATGAATGTTTGAGTACAAGATGCAGAGCATGATATCGGGAGACTAAATTTTTGTTCAGACCCTTGAAGTCTTCTGGAGAGTATTCTGCCTTTTCTTCTTTCCAGTTTCTGTCCTATTTTATGGTGGCACATTCTAACCCTTGAAAAATAATTAACAGCCCTATGCTATTTTTGCTTGAAGCTTTTTGGGCTTTTACAAGACAAGTGAGTGTGCGAATGCTTTATTTTGGGGTTTTGTTACATAACTTAAAAAAAAAAATCTCTTTACTGTACTTTACAATAGAAGTGGGTAGGTGCAGCCACGTGGAAATACGTTTTGGTGTCGTCGTACAGCAACCTTAATGCAATGCAAGCAGTTTTGCTGCGCTTATTCTCACTTAATATCTATTTTATTTTCTGCTGAGGAAAAGACTTGTATTCAAAACTGTCATGTTAGTTGAAAGCCGGAGATGGAAGAACACAGATTACTCATAGCTGGTGCAATGCCACATGACAGGTGACTTTATTGTCAGAGTAGGCTAGCGCAATCTAATCCTGGGGTGTCGCTTGGAAGGATGCTTTGCTTGAAGCAGTTACTATGTAGGTTACATTCCTATGTTGCATTACGTAATGTAACTGGAAGCAAAATCTAACAAGTTTAATATTTAAAAAAACCCCTCTATCTGAAGGTACCTTCCTGCCCCAAACAAAGAATACTTGGTCTATGGTTGATTTTCATACACGGATGTAGTTTCGCGCTTGGTTCCCACCCAAGCGGAAGGCGGTGTGCACTCTCTTCCCTACATGAACAGTTCTAAGAGTGAACCACTCACAAGGACTGAGTTCTTAGTAAAATACTTTAATATTAAACTTTCCATTGAAAATCTCTGCTCTAGCCAGATCAGTCTCCAGTAATTGTCCCGTACCTCTGCTACTTCTAGCAGACGCTTAATTTCAGTACAATTTACCTTAACATTTCTGAAATAAGCAACTTGACAGTCTGTAGCGTCTCAATGATTCAATATGCATCGTAATTTTCAGCCAGTTATTTTCCCTTATATTTTTTCATAATACATGGATTGTGAGGAATAATTTCCAAAAGCATTTGTGGAGGTAGTGTGTTGCTGACCTTGACAAACAGTTAGGCATATTAAGTACATTTGTTGAAGATTATAACTTTAGACCAAAAGTATTAGGTTTTGTGAAAGAAAATAAGCTCTAGTGTATGGTAATGCTATAGAAATATGTTTTTGAAAACTGATTGGACAATGGAAATTTCTATTGAAATTAGAGTCTGTTACTCTGAAATTTAGTATATTTTTCAGGATTTCATTCAAAGCAAATGGCCCATTTTTATGTTGTTTAATGGAACATCTGGCTTTATTATGTCTATACTTAGTATAATTTTATAGATTAAATATTATAGATTATATCATTTTTTAAAAAGTACGAGAAAGAACTGAAAGAACTTTCTCTTTTGTTGAAACAGTGTTTTCATTGATATTTAAACATGATGCTGGAGAGCCAGTAAAGGACACAGGTATTTGCCCAAAGCTCATGGGTTTTCATAGGTTTTCTCATAATGCTTTTTCTGCTATCAAAATACAATTCACAGAAACTTAATACGGTTCTCTAGCTTATTCTGTTGTTAGGCTGTATCAAAACTGAAACAATATCTGAATGTATTCATTTAAGATGGAATCTCTTTCTAGCTATATTAGCCAATCCCACCTACTCCAGGTCTAGGAAGATGAATTTCCTGTACTTCGCAAAAAGTTTTTAAGGTATGCATTATGCAACAGTAACAAAAGTTTGTAATGGACTCTGCATGGGGTTGTTAACCTTTTTTTTTGTTAAAAAAGCCTTTTTGATTTTTTTTTTGGTCAATTCTAAGACGCTCTCCCTGTGCTTTCCTGCTATATGACACAAACACTTAGAGTTCCATAGCTGAAAATACTGTTAGCCGCTATGAGAACAAAGAAGGCAAGGGCAGCAGAACGCTGCCATGGCTTTCCCAGAGGGGAGCGGGGCGCGGGGAGGGGGGACGTGGTGCCGGGGCTCATCTGTGGAGCTGGAGATCGGCCACTGGAGAAGTCACGTCCTGGTGAGCTGGCAGTCACTGTGTTAATTCTCTCAGATCACTGGATGTTCACAGGCATGACATATATGAAGTTCTGCATTATATAAAAAATGGGTTGTGCATTTTTTTTGTCCAGATTTTATGTTTTTGGAATACTGAATAACTGTTGAAATACTACACACTTTTTTGAGTGGCTTATAAATTTACTTACTTACAGCCTTAGCAATAATTGTTGTCGCACAATTCCAGCACACTTCCAGCAAAATATGTCCATTCATTAGGTGACTATGCAGAAATTTAAATGCCTGCAGGCTCTCCTAATTCTTTCTCTTGTTCCCCTTTTTGTAAATCTGAGCTTTAATATGTAGAATCTTAGATGACATCTCTCCTTTTTTTTGTTCCTCTTTGTTTTTTTGCTCTCACATCCTTAATAGATACCATCTTGCTACATGGTTTTCAAAAGAAACTCCTTGTTGCATTGGTTCTGTGTGCCAAGAAAAACCTGTCTGAATGAAAAATAATTAAAATGGCATAGTAAGTTAGTCTGTTAGGCTGCATAAATTGGCTTTCATTTCCTAAACCCTTTTAAGTGACAGTAAGTGTTTCACTTGAATTTCGGGGCTCTGATGAGTCACTTTTTATGTAGGCATTACGATGGCACTGTTGATGCCTCACTATGACAGTCTTAATATAGCTGTAATTATGCTGAAACTATTCAATAAGTAAAATCATTGTAATGATCTGTATGTTTTCTTTCCAGGCTCCCACAGAAACATTTAACTCCGTTCTTTCCCATGTTCACCTTGTTCTTACACTACACTTTTGCAGGGAGAAGGGAGTGGAAGTGTCAGATGGAGTCGTTCAAAAAGCCTCATTCGTACTTGGTAGCTGCTCCTTGCCATCATGCTTTTCTTTTTCTATACAAGAATTTCAGTAATTCAGGTGCAGTAACCATCAAACTCGTACCTATACTTGTCTGTCAGTGGTAGAAGATCAGTCGCAATAGTGCTGGTAATTTCAGTAATAAATAAATAAACGACAATAAGCCAATGAACTCTCCTGTCTGGCCTGTATGATGGAACAGTAGGATTCCCGTCCTCACATCCTGTCTAATCTATTCGCAGTGCTGCTGCACACAGTTAGGATACAGCCGAAGCTTTGAAGGCTTTGAATCTGAAGTACAGTATCTTAATATTTAGAAAAAAAATTAATAATCTGGATTTCATAATTAAACATTTAATGATTTGGAAGGGTAAAAGTATTTAATAAAATTGAGAAGAATTGATTGCCCTTTCCATGATTCTAGGAAACATGAACTACCTTAGCAGAATTGCCTTTAATTGTCATGCATGTAGCTTGATTAAGTAATATGCTCGTGAATTATTTTAATATTCCTCCCAACCCTGATTGCTAGGAGGACTATTTAAGTTTGAGCATACCAGGCAAATGTATATTTTCTATTATTAAAAAAATAAAAGATTAAAAATCAAAATGTTATACTGCAGACTTTAAAGGGACATAGGGTAACAAGCTTAATTTTCTGCAATATCTTCATGCAATAATTTAATTAAGAACATTTCTTGAAATCCAGTCCAGTAGACTAGAGGTAGTATTTTTAGAGATAGGAATCAGATTCAGTCAGCCTCCGTGGGTACAGTGCCACATGGGCTTTTAACTAAGCAGAACGCCTCGCGAGTCTTTCCAGTTCCCGTAGGGTGCAGCTTGGTTGTGCAACACATTCATTTTGCTGACTCTAGTTGAATTAGTGATCCCTTGCATTTCTTATAGCTGGAATACGTTTTCTATCTAAAACCTACCAATATAATGAACCTTACAAAGCAGTCTGTGAATTTATATATGCAATGACCATGAGTACTGCAGTTATTTTTTCTAATGTCATGTATAAAATAATCTAGTCATTTATTATAAAAGAATCATGGTCCCCATACGGTTTATAAGGTAGAATTTATTTTTTTTTTAATTTTATTTAGATCCTATGGGACATGTTTACTTGATAGTGCATTAGCATTGATTGACACCCATATATGTATTTGCCTTTATATCTTAATACCATCATACCTGTTGCAATCAACAAAAATATAAGTGGTTTTTGTTACTTTTTCTAATGAATTCATCTCTACTTTTTGAATTAATAAAAGTACCTCTAATAAAAACATTGAAGTTCCACTGCTATCTTTTGAGAAATGAAACCCATCACAGTGAGAACTGAAAGAAAATGCTTATCTGTCCCATTTGGGCTGTGATGCTTAACAGTTGTCTAGCTGAAGGGATGAGATGTTGGCTCTTTTTCTAGTGGTGAAAGGCTTTTATAATTTTAAAACTGGTGTGAACTCCTTTAAGTCTTCCTGTGTGCTTATAGGGAATTCCTAGTGGGTAAAGCATATGAACAAAAGTAAAGGAGGCTTTTGTACAGAGGTGTCTTAGAGAAGAGTCTCTCTGGTCCCTGATACATATGTAAGTTTATAAAATGGACTTAGAATATTGTTGATCACATTGGCACCATGGCTAAAAATGACTGAGAATCATTTCCTGAGCTCTTCCCAGATCCTTTATATCAATAAATTTTAAAATAGACAAATATTATTAATTCTTAAATTTTAGGTATGTACATATATGGCTGTCATTAGAACTTCAAACACACTTTAGCCAACGTTTATTATTGAAAACTCCCTATACGTTGCGATAATTTTAATCCATTTGAACATATGTACTTTATATTTACATTTCAGCTTAAGTAGTTAACTGTGATGACACTTCTCTATGTATCAATGATTAATACATTTCTTACTTCTCTTGTTACAGTTCTTGCATGTGAGGTTGACTTGCATTGTCTCAAAACTTACAATGTCTATTTTATATAGAGTCTCAAGTTAGGAAGAAATGTGCCACTATTCATGCTGCACTTCATCACATTTTTTTTACTGTTTTTAGAAGTAGTAATTCTGGATCTTTGCCTTTTCCTAAGCCGAGATTTGATATAATTTACAAATAATTCTCTGAGTTACACATTTATTCATAAGTATGAAATATTTTTTAAAAAATCTGGTTACAAAATACCTCTTTAGAATAATAAAATGGAAACACAAAGTATGTTGAATGCAACAAAGTTCCACATCTGACAAGTATTCATGGCTGGTCATGTGCTGTGAATAAACTGAAAGCACCTATGTTTTTATTGAATAAAGGATGGTTTGATTTCCATAGAAATAAGCTTGGTAGTAATAGTTTATTGATTCGATTCAGCATGTAGAACTTAAAGAGAAAATTAGTTCAAATAACAATAAGGCTTGAGTCAAAAGTATTGGTTTAAAAAAATGTCAGTGGAATTTATATTGTATCTTTCTAAATCCCTAACCTTGCAGTCAATTAATGTGTTTATACGGTTTTGTTCAGAGTAAATACATTGCGTGAAGTCCTGGCTGCCCTGAAATCAATGTTAGTTCCATTCATTTCATTAGTGCTTATTGACTTAAGTAGATTTATTCCTCTGCTCAGGGTAGATATAACATTTATTTTTCTTGCTGAATAAACACTAATTTTGAAGGTTTTCCTTTTATGAGCCTTAGTTCATACAGAGCCTCTTCATTTATCTGCACAAAAAAGTTCAAATATGAGGATCTTAATCTGTGCCTGTTAGGTTCTGAAGATGATTTCAGTCCTGCATTTCAGGCATCGTTGAAGCCTATGGGAGCTGGAGGTGTTTAGCACTTTTCAGAAGTTTTCAATATGAAATCTAATTCTAAAAGGACTGAATAAATTAGCTATATTTCCTCCCTACAATATGGCTTTTAAACACTGAATGAGCTATATGATGTGCAAATGTGCACTGAACATGGTTTAGTCCTAAAATAGAAATTATACCAAACTGCTACCATACATTTTTCTAAATTGAGAACAAAATTACTTTGTGAATTACTGAAAAAGTCTTGAGCATGGCTTGAGGGAGTCCACAGTTGATGCTGCAAAGCAATTATACTTTCAAAATAGATGATACTATGAAACCAGAAATTCTTGCTTGTGCCTTTCCCCATCTTCAACATTGAAGTCTAGGCCTATGCATTTATACTTTGTGCATGATGAGTGTTTGTCCTGCTCGCGTTCATTGTCACAACACAGTGTAGCTATACGTCCACAGCAAGTTTTTAAAGGAAATTATGGTGCGATTCAATCCAGACATGCCCCCCTCCCCTTTTGTTTACTCATTTAAGGATGAATCATTCAAGCTGTCCTTCAATGTGTAGAAAAATAAGCAAACATCATTTCTCTTGTGCGTGGCAAAGCGATGTTTTTAGATCTGTGTCAATTACGTTATTCCAAATCAGTCTGTACTTCCCTCCAGCTGGCAGTTAAAGAGCTGTTATTTGATAATCAGCATTAACTCTGTCAAATAAAATGCAGAACTTATGACTGCATCTTGACTTGAGATACGTAAGTATGCCCAAAACGTTTTCCCCCTAGGTAGCTCCTCCTAGCGCAGCTTGCGCTCAGCTCCGTAGGGTTCCTAGCAGCGGTTCACGTGCACACCTTCCTAATGAAGGTGCAGTTACCTGTAACTGGTTGATCCGATAGGACGCTTAGAGTAGCTCATGCATTAGCCAAAACACTCCGGTAGAGGTGCCCGTTTTATTTCTTTGGTTTAGTTAGAGTAAATTTTTTTTTGGTTTCTGGTTTGCTGACTTAGTGTGAAATCGAAAATTAGCATTTCCAGGCCTAGCATTTCGCCCAAGCTTTTTCCTCACACCAAATTTCAAGGGATTATTAGTTATAGACATTGTATGATAAAAAGCCCAGACATTATTTTTTCATGAAAAGTTTTCAATAGGGCACAAAAATCAGTGGCATTTTTTTTCATTTGGTTTTAACATACTTAAATTAGAATATATGCAGAAAGTTGTGACATAGAAGTAATTTTGATAGAACTAGAGTTGATGCAGAGCGCATTGCATATGTTCTTCCTATGTAGCTAAAGGGTATATGTTTATTTTATAACTAGTTGTTTGTCTGGAATATTCTTTTGAGACTACATGTTCTCAGAGTTAGCTGT
Organism: Anhinga rufa; assembly: GCA_013400875.1. Classification (NCBI taxonomy): domain Eukaryota; kingdom Metazoa; phylum Chordata; class Aves; order Suliformes; family Anhingidae; genus Anhinga; species Anhinga rufa. Next base: position 18,447 of record VZTV01064570.1, read on the forward strand.
CTGGGATCCTGCTATAATTCTAGTTTCCAAATATCATTTTAATTCCCACATTGGGCTAAACAAAAGGAAATAAAAATACTTCCTTTATCTTTTTTGAGGTGCAGATTTCAGTATGCTAATCCATTTGTTCAGGCTTTCAGAACACAAAAAGCTCGAGTGATTTTGCTGAATCCAATTAAGGCATACATAGTGTGATTAGAGATATCACAACGAATGATGAGAAACGAGAGGGTTCTGTTCGTATTGGGTACCTTTAGCTCTTTAGCTCTTGGTGTTTGAAACCTTTAGCAGTATATATCTCATTTTGGCATTTGAGGAAGACAAAATATATTTTTTGAAAAAGAAACAAAATCTGACATTTGAGATCCTTGCATTCTGACCATCTGCTCTTGGTAAAATAGCAGGATTTAATGACACTACTCGCGTCTTGCCTCCGTTTCCTTGAGTATCCACATATATGAGGAAGACAAGTTTATATTGCTTCACTATGAAAGATAAAATGAAGCTGTATCACACATGCAGATAAGATATAAAATACAATATGCAATTTGAAAATATATAAAACTTGTCATATTACTGTGGAAATATGAATATTAAAAATTGTAAACCAGATAAGGCTAGCCTGGCAATTTCTACCAGTATTAAGATAGGAAATGCAGAGTTAATTTATATGCTCTTAGAAACTAGAACTTATAAGCAGTAAGAGGAAATGGAAATTGCAGTGCGAAAAGAATTATTTTGATCTTCGTTCAGAAGCTCCAGATAGGCTTTGCAGATCTTTTACTCTAGCTTTTCTCTATCCCATATTTTCCTAAACTCAGAAATGTCTAATGAGGAGTCCACAAATACATCACAAACAAATTGCCATGTTGGTGGGACAGTGGGGGCAGTGTTACTAGGATAAATCAGAATACTGACACTGGTTGTACCTAAAATCACCTTAACTGTGTTTGCTGCTATATATTTTATGGTTGTATTAATGCTTGAGCTGTAATTGAAGTTAGCCTAGTAGTTGACATAAAATAAGAAATAAAACTGCTTATCAGGACTAACTTTTCATTATATACACATAAGTGTATATATATTCAGATATGTAGTACAAAAGAAATGCCCAAATGTTTTTGACAATTTTATAGTCTGCTTATATATAGATATAAATACAAGTTTATATATTTAAACTATATCTATGTATGCTTTTCTATATACTATATTTGTATATGTATGCATATTTATACACATTTCAGCAAAGGTAGCGGAATTATCTTCCTCCTAGAAATACTTTTTAGCTCTCTTCTCATCAGGTCATTAAAGTCTATGTCCAGAATCAGGCTTTGTGTTCACATTACCTTCAGCCAGAAGTGGTGTGTCCAGATAAAATCAGGAGATAAGCAGCGGCTTTAAGCTATCCTGCCTGCAATGTTGACTTTTACCCTAACAAATAAACTTTATCGTTTCTGCTCTCTTCCTTTGAAGTTCATGCTCTCTCAGAAGCTTTCCTATGTAAATACTCCTTGAGCTAGAATAGTGAGAGCATGAGCATCACCAGCGTAACTTGGTTTCAGTCTCTAATTACTCCAGCCTGTCGGCACCGAGGTTTCTCTACAAATTCTGTCACACAGTTCTCACTGACGGGCTGTAAAGTTAGTGCAAGTCAACCGGAACAAGGGCTGCAGCTTCTAGAAGTCACCAAATCATCGATTTGCTTTTGTACAAAATATTTTTCTTAAATGTGGTTTCAAGTATCTCAATTATAAACCAAAATTTTCTCAGAAATGCTTTAAAATATTACATATCTGTTTAGTTCATGAAGCATAATGAAAACACCTGAAATCTGAGAACCTCCCTTATCATATTATAGACACTTTCTTGCTTCAAGGTAATATCTTTCCATTTTGTTTGGATAGGACAGTGAGGTGTAACATCACTTTACTGTCGCACAGGTTAAGTTTTGTTCTGTTTTCAAGAATGGATTCAGTAGGTGCCTTCTGACTTCATCAGACTGTTTGAGGTTTTGTAGCCATTGTGGAAGCCAAACTCTGCCAATAAGCACATAGCTCAACAGACCTGGTTTTGAAATAACAGCCAAAAATTCACAGTCATTCTTGCACCTTTTTCCTGTGATTTGATATGTGAGGAACCTTGGCTTATGAAGTTGACAGGATGTACGTTTATAAGGACTTGGTCCGTTTTATGAGTTGTGTTTTTTCTTGCAGGCAGCATAGAGGATTTATCATGCAATAATTTTCACATTTTTCTGTAGCAGTGTTATTTTTCTAATGTATACAGATACGATTTTCCATTTGAGTGGGTAATGATGTCCGAAGGGAATGACATATGTATAAATTGAAATTACAGACAAAGAGAGGACACTGAGCTGTTCTAAACATTTCTGGTAAATGTGGGGTCAGATACGGCCTGATAGCTGGCCATATGTTTGAACAGCTCTGGAGGCGAGATCACGGCAAGGCGATCAGGGAGGATTTAGATGGATGATTTCCACAGCTTTATTTGAGACACAGATGAGATCTGAGATCTGACCGTGCCTTTTTCAAACAGTGGCGCTGGCTCTGGGTACTGTAAATTGATGGGGCGCTGCAGCATAGGAGTATGGGGGTTATAGTCTGGCTGCAATTATAATGCGTAGACGAATAAAATAGAGTGATAAAATCAGTATAGTGATTCAAGAGTGTACACATTGTACTGCATCCAAGATTAGTTCTCTGCCATAAGCTAAAAGATCTCGTCTAAGCTGCTTTAGTTAGCTTCGCGTTCAGTAAGGATTGACGACAAATCCTCACACGTGTCCAGCCTCTATGGCAGAGTTGGGGTAATCAAAATTTGGAAGCTTTCAGAACACATAAATCCCTTGTATTCATACAGACAGATAGAAATCTCTATGTATGTAGCTAGCAATTTGTTTGTCTCCTGACTAATCTAAATGACTACCTTTGCGTTGTGTGAATAACTGTGAAACATCTGTAAGGTCTAGAAAGATTTTGGTGCAGCTTTTCTCAGTGCTGGGACGGGAGCGCACAGGGAAGGATGCATTCAGTGCAGCTGAACTGTAAACAATTAACAGTTCGGACAAATAGTCAAATAAGGAAAAGTTTCTGGGTGGAAGTACTGAAAGCAAAAAGCCTCATACTGAAATCAGTCAGGCGTACAATTTTCCTTTGAAAGTAACGGTTGAAATCATGTAAGAATTGTTATATTAGATTATTATTAGTCCATTGTACAACATGTAGAGTTTAAGACAAATTTCAAAGGAATGACAGAACTCCTGATGTTAGTAGCAATACAGGCTTAAAGGTGTTCCTCAAAGCGGAGGCCAGGTCAGAGAGAGGATGGATCCGACACCTCCATCCGCTCTGGAGGAGGCGGCTACTACTAGTCTTCGTGCAGGATTGCTCTCCCTGTGAGAGCAGCATGTGTTGCGTGAGGTCTGTTTCTGCAGACCTGAGAAAGTAGGAACGTTATCGTGATGGTGAGTATTGATAGTGATACAAGCAAAATGAATAGGTGGGATTTTTTTTAAAAGCTACATGAACTCGAGGTATTCAAACTGCAAGTAATTATGTGCACGAGGTATTTTTTCCAAAGCCAGCATAATAATTTGATAAATTCCCTGTGATTTTAAGGCTTTTATTATATTCTGTAATTCACTTTAAACTGTAACTGCTAGCTTTAGGGTGGAAATTTTGTACCATATAAAAAATGTTCAAAGTATAGTACCATAATAAATGAATTTTCTTTTTCAGACCATACATGTTAGAAAACTTTGCAGTTGCTTTGGGTGCTGATGGACCCACTGATTTCAATGGAATTATGTGTAGCAGCTTGATGCATTTCCCTCTCCCCCCAAACTTTCTGGCTAGATATGTGGTCTGCTTGCATTTAATAAATGTCTATTTTTGTTTTGATGTTAATCTAAAATACTGCTGGTTAGAAAAAAATGTGAATGTAGAAGATGGTTTAAGGAGTACAACTTTTGTATACCTTGTAAAAAGAAACAAAACAATGTTTGTTTGTTTTTTCCAATGAAATTTAAGTGAAGATGATGTTTCAACAGACATTGCTAGGGCATATATTCTTTAGTGTGCACACTAAAAGCCTTCTTAGTATGATACTATCTGCTAATTAATTCTGCCCGTTATCAGTATTTTTCTCCTGTGTAAAATTAGGCCTGTCTACAAAGTCTAATTCATCAAAAACACCGTGAAAAGACTACAGAAGACTTGAGATTGGAGTCCAAATGTTATCGTGATAATAAGGACTGACAATTTTATTTCCTCTTGTAAGAAAAGGCAGAAGTGAGCGTGGCCTGTTGATCATAGGAGAATTGAATTTAATGCAGATGTAGTTGTTAGGGATCAGTCATACTTTAGTAATTAAGCACTCTGTGTAAGATAAGGATTAATCCTAAGAAAACATTGCTAATATTAAAATCCTAAATTATTACTTTCTGTTGTAAATATGGTTTAGAGATTCCTGTCACCTAGTAAGACTGAAGAAGAAATAATTTAAAGCTTATTTTGCCTGTGTTATGAAACTTTATTATGAATACACCAAAGCACATAGGAAGCAGTTGTACTAATTTAAGCTGGGCTTTACTAATGTCCTTGAGATTCCAGTCTGACTTTTAAGTGGGCAAACAAAATTAACTTAAAAAAAAACAACAACACACCTATTTCCTTTTGTCCCGTGTTTCCCCTATTGTTTAAAGAAAAGATTCGGAAAAGAAATGCAGGGGGGCAAAAAGCAAATCAAATAAATTTCGGTAACTGTTGTAGCAGCTGTGTGTGGTGTGAAGTGGGGAGGGAGTGGTGACCTTTTGAAGAATGACATTTAAAAGAAAGTCTGATTGTTAAGAATGACCTAGAAACCGGGAAAATAAAATCTGATTTGAAATTTTCTGGATTCCATCCCACATATTTACCTTTATGTACCCTAAAATACATGCTTGTATGTCAATAACGAAACATAAACATTATTTTTGGATAATTATTGTTCATTCTGTGCTCTATGGATGGAAAAAATATTGTTTTCATGCTTAATTGTTGCAACATTTTTAGTCTTCTGAACAATGCAAAGCATGCATTTAATATTATGTAGCCTATTGGTAAAGTATCTGTTCCTCTGTTTCAGTATGCTAATATCTAGCAATTTATTTTAAAAAAAGAAAATCCCTAACTTCATTTAGATGATAACATACTCCTTTTCATTGTTGCAGGAGAGTGATATATTCAACAAAAAACACATCCCTGTTTTATAACCCTGTGACACTCAATCCTGTCAAACTTTTAGGCATCATCTGTGTGTTCTCGCTGTCTCCTGTTTGAAATCCCACGTTTTCCTAACATCATAATGCAATGTATAGGGACAGCTCTAAAATGTTTGAAACCAGGCGATGAAGTAGCAGCCTTTAACGTCTCACGGGGTGAGATCCAAATGAGAGAAAACAGTGACATGGGGCAGCTAACAACGTTGTAGACCAGCTCATGAAGAAGGTTTGTGTTCGAGTAAGATGTGTTGTGGACATCATTAGTCCATTATTAGCAGAATACAATTACCAAGTGAAGGCCAGAGAACGTATAGGCATGAATGTTAGGTCAAAACTAAGTTTCCATAATACACCTGCAGTTAAAAAGAATTTCTGACTCTGGAAGAAGCAAGTTTGGAGCAGCAGAAGCACAAAACCTGTCTAGTAATAATGTGGATAATGTTTGAGATTATTCTCAACAGTGAGGAGGAAAAACTAGCATGAAGCCTGATCCATATTACATTTTTCCTCCAAGTTCTCTTCAATTTGTAAGGCATATATTTATTATTTGGCACTTTGGGGTTTTTGAGTGAGAGTTTCAGTAGGAGACAAGGAAAGGAACCATGAAGAGCTATCATTAAAGCTTTAGCCATATACAGTCAAGGCACGTACCTTAAAGAGGACTGAGCTAATGCTCTCAAGTATCCAAATAGCTGCTTTAATTTTGCAGTATCATTGCAACTTCAGAAAATGAGTAATTTCACTGAAGTGAAAAAAAATAATCAATGGTACTATTGATGTGCTCCAGCTCAGGCGTGCGTGGCATTTAAAAGATGAAGTGTAGAGCGAAAGCCGTCGATTTCATCATAAAAATGTACCGATTTTGCCTGGTTAAAACCCATTAGTTGGCTGAACTCTTGAACGCTGGTTATGTTTCAGGAAGTTATTTTTGAATGTCAAGCACTTGCTGGGGCAGGCAAATTTCTCTTAGAAATTCCTCGAGGTTAGTGAGGCCATCCCGCGTTCCTTGTCAGTGCTTCACCAATTCGATGCGGTGTGGAGACAGACAGGATCAGAGGCAGGTGCTGGTTTAAAATCTGTTGTTTTATATAATGGTATTCTTTAATATTTTTATGTGGCTGTTTTTGTTTCGACTAGGTATTTATTTGCTTATTTAGTAACCTTGATATAAAACAGTTTTGTGTAACATGAAGGTCAAGTAAAGGAAGTATTGCGGAGGACATCACTATGTCATTTCCATGTGTCTCACTGATGTAGGAGACAGTAATTGCTGAGTACCAGGGGTTTTTAAGGGCCATAAGCGTGGCGTGATGCTAGAGCAGGAATTGCTTCGTGTTCTTTATGTTCAAGAGATGAACTGTCTCATTTCATTTACAAGAGAAATTGAGGAGGATATTAACCAAGAGACAGAATTAGGTCATTTTCAGGGCTCATGTTATTATTTAAATATATAACAAAGCTAATTCAATACGCAGGTCTGGAGAGACCTGTACTTTTGTCTTCCTTCCGTGTGCTCTGGGGTTTATGGTGGGATCTGGCTTGCGCTCAAGTAGAGCTGAGTTTTTTGCTGGTGTTTGCAGCAGACTAATCAGCCTCCTCTGGGAGGCATCTGGTTAGCTGCCTTTAAAGAGCTGCTACCTGGTCCTTCCCAAACACGCCGTGACACGTGGCAGGACAGCTTCAGAACAGCTTAATGCCTTTCTGGGCAAGATGTAGAGGAGGAAAGGAGATTGTGTCTCTCCCATCCCTGCCTTTCTTCATAGCAGATAATGAAATAAGTGCCTAGAGGTACATGAACTCCCTGTATTTCTAAATTGCTTTTTAAAGGATGGCTGTTGTGGTAGCCAAGAATGGGGATAAACATCCATCTTTGGGTCAAACTTTTGCTGTTAATATGCTTTATGGAATTCTGTGAATGCGTTCTGCAGAAGGTAGGATAACGCTGATATTGTCATGCTCCTGTTAATGTGTTTCATGCTTATTTTATTACATTTGCATATTGGAGCATGCGTAACATTTCTGTAGGGTAAATTTTATAAGCCAAAGCTGGTTCAGTGTGTACAATACAGAAATAATTGATTAAATTTAAATCTAAATCTCTGACAGCTTTGAAGTCATTTACAGGACTTTTTTTGTCTGTTAATGACCTTTGATTCCTCAAAGAACCAACGGCGGTAAATGTTTTCACAGGAAAACTTTTTTGGTTACATTATTGGGGTGGATTTTGTTGTTCATGTTAGTTGGTTTTGGTTTGGTTTTGTTTTTTTTTTATGTTATTTTTGTTTGTTTGTTTTAATAGTATTGTGAGTAAAGTGATGCCTTCACAAAGCACTCATTTTTCATTGAACTGTTATGGAGAAGATACAGGTAGACCATACAAACTAACAGTGAATGTTAAATATAGGGGGGTATCATTTCAATTTAATAGAGTTGTAAACCAGGACAGGTACAGCCTTTCAGAGGCGCTGAGGATTGTAAGGATTTAAATGTTTATACCTATAATCAGCAACATAAAGATTAACATTCACATGTAAATGACAATGGTGATTGTATTTCAATGTTAATATCTATTGATATGAATTGAGTAAGAAATGGCATTCTCTGTTCACGTGAATTTTCAGTATTTCAGGAAATTTTATTGTCATGAAGAGTCAACTCTGAAAAATTTATGTCCCTGAACATTATAAAGAAAAATGAATGATTTAACAAATATGGTTTGTGTGTGTGTTTGTGTGAATATATATTTCATATTTCTTATTTAAAACTAAACTTTTATTTTTTCTTTAAAATGTGAAAGGCTTTGAAGTTTGAATTATCTTCAGAATTCACTTGTTCTAGCTTTACTTTCAAAATGTAGAAGCAGGCTATTTACCAAATCAACCTTATACCATAAATGGAGTTCATTTAATCAGATAAACTCTTCCTAGTGCAACATGTTTGTTAAGAATTACATCAAGAAGAAATATCCTGCTTCTAGGAAACCCAGGCCCTGTAGGCTGGGAAGGAAATCGGACATCTGAAACAGTTGGAAGTATTTGGGTTTTGCAGTCAGAGTTTAATTGTCCATGAGCTGCATTTCACTATATACGTGTGACGTTTGGAATTACCCTGTCCTTATTTGCAAGTAAGAAAATACGACTAAAGAGAGCAGAAGATAGTCTTCATGTCGAGTAAGAAAGGCATGATAATAAGTAGGAGAATCATCTCTCCTCATAATCACAGCATCACAGAATGTTGGGGGTCAGAAGGGCCCTCCGG
>VZTV01064571.1:0-12867 GCA_013400875.1 Anhinga rufa
GAACCCTAATGGCTCTCATTCCCATGCACTGCACAAACCCAGCTGTATTGTACCCAGCAACACTGCCACTGCATGACCCACGGCACAAAGGCACACATGCTTCCAACTCACATTGGAAGTCCAGCCCAGCATCAGTTCAAATCCACCTTTGTGATAAGTTCAAGCTAACTCCCAGATTGGGCAACCAGGACAAAAAGCCCTAGACAAGCTTCCAGCATGCTATTCAAGCATAAGTCTGAAGGGGAAATAGAAACAAAAAAGGTTAACTATGAAAACACTGCAGTTAATTTTGTGTGAGAGTTTTAAAAACCACCACCGTCATTATTTCTTTGCTGCTCTCGGGTACCCTGCCAGACTAACACAGTGCCACGTGGACTGAACCTCAAGAGATGATCTTTCATACATTTCAACAACCACTTAACTACTCATGAAAGGTGACAAACCAAATTCAGCCTCACCCCTCTCAAAAATACAGAAGCTTCCAAGCTAACTTTGAAGTTTTCTTTGCTATGAGAAGAATACAGAGAAATCTTCTCCTAAACAAACCTGCTTTAAATCTTAAACATAGCTACAGCTTTGTCTACAAGGTATCAATATTTTTCCATAATTCCAATTACGTTACACTGGGTTACTGCAAATCAATTTAAGCGGAACCCTTAAATATCACACGTATTTGAATATAACTCTTCCTTCTCCTCCAGGAACCCCACAAGGTCAGAGATAAGAAACCTAAAGCAGAAAAGCAAATCCTGGAGCACAACCCTCTGCTGGAGTCTAGATGTTAGTTGGAATTTTACATGTATTTCAGAAAAGCAGCCACCCTACTGCTGGTGGCACTGAGCTGTATTTTATATTAATGTATGACTTCTGGAGAATAGACAAGAACTTATAAAAACATCCAATCGTTCCTCTCAATACATCTTCCAGTTTATGATATGGAATAATTGGCAGCATTTATCTTTTGAACACTTGAGCTGTCACTATATTCACTTTAAAAATAAAAAATGAAAGGCAGAGTTTGCAACTGGGAGAAAGAAAAGCATTACACAGCTCTGCCAGCAAAGAGCAAAGCCGGATCTCAGCCACAGAACTACTTCAAATGTGGCAACTTCAGTAAATTCCAAAATACATACTAATGATGGACTTTCTGACAGGAGGAAAGGAAAGAATGGGATGTCATATGCTAAAAATCGCTAGACAATTTATTTTGTTAAGTGACAAGAGCAATTTATCAAACCTATTATAGAATTTATTGAATAACTTATTTAAAAACATATGGAAAAGGTGCAAAAACTTCACAGACCTCCCATTCACAGTCATGGTTCACATGCGCTGTGTTCCTGCATTCTTTATATGTAGCATTTTGCCTCAAGAGACGCTGGTATCTGCCTATACCATCATAACTATACCATGAATTCTTCCCATGCTTTAATGAGTAACCTGAAATGCAATTCTTGCATGTGACTTGCAAGAGCTGGATTTACATTGGCATATACTTACATGCTGCAAGACTTAAAACAAGAGTTCCTCAAGTACAATAATAGGTTCAAAGCAATTTATTTTTGTCTGTGGAAGGAATGATCACAAGACAGGCTGGAATGCACCATGAGGGCTTTGTTCCTTTTTAAGCATCCTCTTACTTCACTTCCAAACAATAAGGAAATAATAACACAAGCAAGTCAACATCAGGTATGTTCAAGTCTCTGCAGCATAACATTACCCCATTCTTCATTTTTACAGTAGCCAGCATAGATAAGACACTAATTTTTCCAGTAATTATGTGAAAAACTATACTATACACTTCCCCACACACAATCCAAATGGGAAGAGAAACAGAAAACTATTTTAAAAGAACCAGCACTTCATTTCCTCTGTCTAGATTCAAAATGGTATACAGGACCAGACACCAACACTATTACAATAATTTACAATGACACATGAACAATAAAGACATTCTTTAGAATGTCTTCAGAAAGCTATCCCAGTCTCCCTCATAATTTCTGCAGTAACACTAATGACAATGTGAAGATTTGTATGTAACATTACTATAAATTACTGGGAATTTATTAATGTATTATAAACTGGTTTATATATTTGATTTTATTCTATCATAGATAGTCATACAGTCATTCATCTGACTGTGTACTCATTGGTCCACTATTCAGTCTATCATAGATAGTCATTCTATCACAAGTATCCCCATGTTCCATACACAAAATGTATCATTTTCTCATACCTATCCAATCTGACTGCTGAGCTGGGATTCTTGTTAATAGGATTTCTAAGAAAAGTTGAGAAAATACCACTCCTTGTACCTCTAAAGACACTTGACATTTGCATATCTAGAGATGGCACATGACTGCTCCACTCATCTGAATGTCCAACTATCAACATTATAGTAAAAAAACCCAACCAAATGAAACCCCAAAAAATTAGCATCACAGCTAATTAATCTGCATTCCAACACACAACACATTGACAAGTATAGATTACTGTAAGATGTATTCTCAGATCCACCTCATCAATAGTTCTCATCATTCTACCTAATGTTGAATTAAAATAAGAGATATTGAATACAGAAACTACATATGCATAACAATTCCTTCTCAAAATATCTTAAGTAATTGATGCAAAAAATCAGATTTCAGGCTGCTGCATAGTCACTCTTGGGTATATGCAAAAACTGACAACTACTAGAAAGTGTTTCTGTATGACTTTCCTCGGAGCTTGTTCCCATTTACACTTACATGCCATCAGTCACCTCCTTATCTTTTTCAAAACTCATCCCCATTCTCATTAAACCTCCCATTTCTTCTTCATCTCCAGGTTTAAGAAAAGCACTTCAGGCTTTTCTGTCTGCTCCTTTCATGTCATTTCTAGCCTGATAAACATGATGGTAGACAGTATGCAAAACGTGGCTAACAAAAGATAATTCAACATCAAGGAAAAAAGTGAACAAAGTGAGCAAAAAGATGAAAGACAGGTAGTTTCAGCAGTTTGGAAGGGGAGGTGGGCGAGCTCTCAGTCTTCTAAAACAAGGAACAGACACTACTCATGCAGTACAGCTTCAAATTAATGGCTGCTTTGAAGATGATCCAGAATGGTCAGAGATTATCAAAGAAGAATTCAGAAAAAAGAAAAAGGTAAAAAAAAAAACAACACACACACACCAAAAAACAAAACAAAACAAAACAAAAACCCCACATTTGGTGGACAGTGATATTGAACAAGGCAGAAGATGAAACACACTTCTAAAAAAAAAGGGATGGAATTAATTTAACAAAGACAAAAATATAAACAAAGAAAGCAAGAAAACCTTAGGAAGGTTTAAATCAGATTAGCAAGGCTGCTGTCATGGAATTCAGCACAATTTTGTTGGCTGTAACACTCTTCAAGATCAAATCACTGATTTAGACATGAAAACTTCTAGGAGTATTTCAACGTTTTGTTGTGTTTTAAAAAAATCTCTAACTGCCACATCACTTGCAGCACATACATTCCTAGGAAATAATCTTGTTTAAGGAGTATGAAAGGCATTCAATTTTCCATACACACTCTGGAGATGGGATGGCATGGCAAGGGGCCCATGAGAAACGTTTCAAGATTGGACAAAAAAACGTAGGTCTCATACTCCCATGAAGTTAATAGGAATCCTAACACTGATTTCAAAGCTAGACCGGGATCAGAAAACCCTGGGATATTTGTACTGCTCTGTGGTGGCAGGGGAAGGAATTTCCTGGCCTCAAAGGGTGGTTACATTAATACCTTCTAGCTTATTGCTCAATGGCTCCATTTTAGACAGATAGCATAAATCAAGGTGTTGTTCTTCCTCAGCTGAATACCTCAAAATCCTGCAGCAGTTAAGTATAAACATCTAGTTGTTTGACATCTGCATTATCAAGATCTGTATCCCTATAAAAACGCAGGTATTACCATGAAGTTTAAACTACTCAGTAATTTTGTGTGAAAGTAGTACCAGGAGAGGTAACCAACATTATCTGTTTCCTTACCTCATTTTCTTCCAGTACAATATTTATTTATTTTAATATAAGTCAAACTCAAGTTCTAAATGCAGTTCCAAAGACAAATAAATGTCAACATTTTGAAAAATTCTGCAAACTGAGGAGCACCATAACCTACAAACTACTTCCCACACACTTAAAATTAAGAATATCAATAAATGCAAGGGAATTAATTTAATGTCAACAGCAATTCAACTCTTCCAACTGATGTTTTCCATCATTGAAAACAAATACTAAATGGCTACATTTCACTACATAATTTGGATTGTGCTATAATTTCCCAAATTATTCCAGATTACTGCAAAAATGTTTATTATACAGTCTTAAACATTGCATCCCTGTCCTGGGATTTTTGCAGTTTTCACTGTAATAAGAGAATCTGCAGCAAATAGTAAACCAAACAGCAGTAACTTAACTACTGCTTTATTTTTTAAATTGGTGTACATGGATACAAATGGTTTAAATTATTTATCAGGTAATGCACAATGTTTTCTGAGATAGTATAAATGGGTCTTGGTTTTTCACAGTTGATAACAGAAAATTAAGGTGTCAAAGCCAAGGAATAATCAGGAAAAAAAATCTCAAAGTCTTAACCTAAATCCCACTCTACCTTTGCCTCAGGTCAACCTGTGTTCCAGTCCACATTATGTCTTCCAAAGAAGAGGCAAATTCTCATTTCATTTACATCCACCTAAACGCTGCCAGATCCAGCCTGCTATAAATTAAAGCCCTTTTTTTAAACTGACCCCATTTTCTTATGGCATACAGTGCCACAAAACCAGGCAATCATTTGATAACTTAGAAATCGGTCTAGTTTCAAGGCTTTAACTGTCCAAAATATCCTGGATACACCCATGTTCTTTCTCTTGCTACAATAATAAGTCACACACAGTACACTCACGCTGCTGGTGGGCCCGTGGGTTTTGTAAGTGAGGAATCAGAAGCCTGAATTATGAGGGGACAAAAAAAAATGAGAGGGCCTGCCTGTGACTTTAAGAATACAGCCATATTAAAAGTCTCCATTGTTGTTTAATACTGGTATTACCCAAACTGAACGGAGCACGCAGGCTTCAGCATGCCTTCAGGAAGCACAACACAAAACCGTGACCTTTAAATCAGAGCTCAAAGGAGAGCACACTCTAAACAAAGTTGCTGAGACCTGCCAGGAAGGGTGAAAGTCCGCAGTATTTTCCTCTCTCCCCTCCTAAGTACACCAGAAGTCTGGTCAACTTGCAGCAGCCCCAAAGTCCAGCAAAGGCAAGAGGTTCGGCTGCGATGCCGAAGCAACGCACGCGGTCGCCCGCCGCGGAGCAGAGCCCTAACGGGGGCGCCCGGGACAGACCACAGCGGCCACCCCGGCGGGCGGTTCCTCCGAGGGCCCCCCACACCGGAGAGCGGCCGCGCAGAAGGGGCTGGCTTTCACGCTGCAGCGCGCTACCCGGCGTCCCGGCGGGCTGCCGCTCTGAAGGCGGCTCCGCGCCCCGGCCAGGGCGGGCAGCCGGCGGCGGCGGCCCCTGGCAGCGGCGGCCCCTCGCAGCGGCGAGCCTCCAGCAGCTCGGCCTTTTTTTTTTATTTTTTGCAAGTTTGAAGCATGATTTTTTTCGTCCAAATCAAGTTTTGCCTTTCTGAGCCTCATCGAGGGAAGCGCCTCTCCCAAAGCAGCACGTAGTTCAAGCTACAAGACCGAACGTCAATTTAAATGAGAAAGCTGCAAGTTTATTAGATAATAGCCAATGACTGTAAAATCATACGTTATGGATGGTTGCGATTACTTCTATGTAAGGTTAGATTCCAATCCATGGTTTGAGCTCAGTATTAATGGAAGATTTCTGTTCGTTCCTAATTTTCTTACTAGATTGTTGGCCATTTCTAAATAAAGGCTCTGGTAAACCCAAAATATTGGAAAGGCAGGGATAAATCGACGAACACTTCAATTGCCAAGAGAAGGACTGGGAAAAAAGCATACCAAAAGACTAAAAAATTACACTACTGAATATCGCCCCAAAATTTTGAACACTAGCTGCATTTGGAAAGAAATCATGCCCTTACTTGTTAATAGCCATTATAACGCTTCTCCTGTAACCCAGCTGCAAGGAGGGAATTGCGACAGGAACGGGAGCTGCTCATCTCACATAAAATTCACAGAGACTGTTTCCCCCATCACAGCTCCATCAGCATGGCTTGTAGTTTATTGCTATTAGACCCAGTTCAGCAATATTTTGAGATAATAAAACAATTGGTTTTCCTCTTAATTAATACACACTCAAGTCTGCAAATCCCATTAGCCTTTCCTGGTTACTGCATAGGAAGTAAAAGTCAAGAAGATCCTGAGTAGGAAACATTCAACACAGTAATTCGTTGACAGCTTCCAAAGACAATTACAGTTTGCCATCTACAAAAAATTGTCTACAGCCTGGTGCAGTAGAAGCGGAAGGTTTTGTGCATTTTGTCCTAAACTGGATACATTAAAGGTTGCAAACAAGTAATCCTTAGATCAGATTGCTCTGAGACAAGGCACACAAATGAGATCAATCGCTGATGCAGCTCTCGGAAGTCTGAGGTACGACCACCACAGTTCCCCTGAGAGCTCGCTCACGTACAAGAGGCAGCAGAGGCGTGAAGATGACTGCCGTGTCAGCACAGACCTACACATTTGCCAGAGGCCTTTGACTTTCAGAGCCTGGTAAGTACATCGTGTACCTCTTCACACAGAACGAGAGTAGGGAAGAAAGGTTGATCTTAGCCACCACCTTCAAGGATTCCTCACTGCTATGAAAACAAAGATGGTTTTAAGAAAAACCTCTATTATTTTACATTTTAAAACAGCTCAGAGTTTATCCTGTGCATATACAAAGGACTACTTCCCCAAAATGAATCGTAACCTTTGTTATTTAGCCCTTGCCAAAAATTGGGCCTGATTCTCACCAGATTCTCATTAATTTTCTGGATCATACAGGAAACCAAATGGCCCACTCTACTCAATTACTACAAACATGCTGCATAATCCATACAGCTAGAAAAGAAACAACTAGTTCAGTTTCCTATCCGATATTCATAAAATGCTGTCAGAACTATTTTGATCCCTTTCAAAGAACACTTCCTAGGTTTTACCTACTTTCTTCACATCTGAAATAGTTTTTCAGATCAATATTAAGGGGCTGATGATTGCTTTAAAAACACAGTTAGGTGTATCCCCTTGCTCTGAGAAATCCTGAATGGTGCCAGTTCTCATCATTCTGGCCTTCTCAGCTCTAAAATTTAGAGCTGCTGTTCGACTCTTCCCTCTCGGTGTCTGTATGTAGGCTCTGACCTTACGCTACTTCTAAAACCTTCCCTTTTGTGTGTAAGTATGTTTAATCTTTAGAGACTATTTCAAACTCCTAGCATTCATGCAGATACCGAGCTATTCACACCCAGATTTTACAGGAGTGCTTCGCAGTACTAGAAGCAGATGTACTAGCCTGCTTCTTTAATCCATTTCACCTTGCATAATTTCCAGGCAATAACCTTATATCCTGAACTGAACCATAGGATATTTCAGTAACAAAACAGTCTGCAGTTATAAAGTATTTAAAGACATTTCAGTGTCACTTAACAAGGAAATATTTAGTCAATCTACTACTATTACAGTAATGCTCAAATTGCCATCTGGAAGACCCAGATTCAAAAATCAGTCTCTGGATCCCAGGCTCAGCTCATGAAGGCCGAATACATTGTAAAGAAGATGCAATTAGTCTCCAGGGAAAGGCTTCTGCAGGCTGTCATTGGCTATGCAGCATGCAGCACACTCACTTGTGTGGATAAAAATAACATATTGAAATGGCAGCTGCTCAGCAAAGGAAGAAGATTTCAGCAGGGATAAAAATATACCTTAAAAAGAGGGGGGTAAATGGTACAACGCCTATCAAAAGCGTTAAAAGGTAATATTGAATGTACTGAATCAATGATACTTAAGATTTGCCTTTGAACCTCAAGCAGGAAACACTATTTCATATAGCAAAACGACCCAAGAACGTAATTATTACTGTCCTAAACAAATCCAAGGCTAGCACACAGCCTAATCACCTCAGTCAAGAAGTACACACTGTGAATGGATTTTGTTAAAATTTGAAGAATTCCTACTTATAATTTTATTACAGGATCCAAAACCTGCTGCTCTGAACATACCATTTAAAGACAGAAATTATTTCCAAGAGACAGCAGGTTCCAATCTGTGACTGGTATCTATTATCATGTCCATACTCTTTAAGTTGTTTTGAATGTATATTTTAACATAGTACCTCTTTCTTGAATGTATATTTTAACATAGTACCTCTTTCTCTTGAAGTCCATGACTATATCAAAGGGGGTGGTATTAGTGTTACATACTGAACTCTTGTTGAGTCAATATTAAAGCCTCTCAAAGACTCACAGAATAGCAGTGAGACCTATTAGATCATCTAAATTATTTCCATGCCATTCTGAGATTGCTCTCCACAGTATGTTTTATTAGTGTCTCACTCAGGCTATTTTTAAAGTCTCAAACCCAGAAGCTTTTCCTTTCTAAGAGTATCCAACTTTAGTTTAAAAGCACTGTAATCACTGATTAACCCATTTAAAATGCAAAACAAAAAACTTTTTATGGATCTGCTTATTTAACTGCAGGTGTTTCGAATGGCAAGCAAGATTTAAACTGACAACCACAACTTGTCAAATTTTAAGATTTCTAGATCCAAGGTTTTTAAATATTCCTTTCAGTCAGTTTAAATAAAGGTGAGGGAAGAAGAGAAAAGTGAAAACAGGAGACAGATTTTGTGTTAAGACATAATCACAGACCAACTGATACAGATAGGAAAAAGCCATGGAAGGCTTGTGATCACATGGGCCCTTCTTCAGATTTGACTTGAAATACGTTTTGTACCAGCAAGTTACAATTTTTTCCAGCTGTATCCGTTGGTTTAACTAAAGGTATTTCTTCTCCTTACAAATCCCACCCTACTTACAGACGATCACTGCAGCATTACCACAACATGGTAGATGCTCATTTGAATAAAGATCCATTCCTAAGTATATTACAGCAAATAAGTTACTGTATTGTCTGCTATGCCAGATAAGCAGCAGTCAAATTTAGTATACTGCATATTTCACTATAAGCAAACCATGTTTTTGCTGAGGAAATCCTTAAAAAATGAGACTTCACAACAAAGTATTTCACGTAAAATCACTTAAATTTTTTCCCCTTAGTTTTAAGGCTTTTTCTTTATAGTTCTATAACTATTAACCATGAAACAGAACGATTTATAAAGAACTTCAGAAATCATTCCCAGACCAACACCTGATTGATATTACTGTGTTCTGATCAGTATGATACAACACACACAAAACTTCAGACAAACGATAGACGAATCTGCAGAGGGGATTAACAATCAAGCTCAAGCAGGAATTAGCGTGTATCAGAACTATACGTATTCTTTGCTGACACACTTATTCCATCATTCTTAAAACACAGTAAGCCCTCAAAAAATAGTTCAATTGCAAAGAATCTTTTCAAAGCATTTAAACTAAAAATCATACTACTGTACTACCTTTGTTTAGTTGCTGAATACATATGAATACGTATGGACCTGACTTTGTTAAATTCAAATTTAAAAGGAAATCTTATTTGTTCTACAGCCATGTCACCTTGGGTTGTTATCTTGCCAGATTTCAGCAGCTAAAACCTGAGTTGGGCCTGCCTGACAGTTGAATAGAAGGTCTCAGGGCAAATCCCAGGTGCTGCAGTCAAGGAAGGGCACCTGATTCAGTATACAATGTAGGGGGCACAGGATATTGCCAGACAGCATATAAAACAAGTGAAAGCTATTACTGCTTGTCATTAATAAAAACCTGGCCCCTACCACATAAGGAGGGAATGTATTTTGGTTGTTTAATTCATTTGGTATTATTTTTATCTATATCAAACTCTCCTTGTCATTTCAAGTGTATTTCTTGGTGTTGCTCATCACCCTGAATTGCAGCACAGTACTGGGGATGTGAAATGCATGCTGCACTTCAGAGCACAGTGAATGCAACAAATGCAAGTTATTACCAGTTTATCAAAAGTTGGTTTTCTTAGCAAGAATCACTATTAAAACAAGTCAGATTTCATTAATGCCACAAGGTGTGATATCAAAAGACATTTTCTTTCAGAACCCACAAATGCAGGCTTGTTTTTTTAGTGGTCTCATGACTGGTAACAAAACTGAATGCTTAGATAATGAGCATAAGTAAGCATTTGACTACTTATACAAGTAACTGAAATAGATTACTCATTATACAGAATAAGAAACTAGACTTCTGGATTGCATACCATAAGGAGTTTCTATTCAGGTTTAGATTATGTAGACAATGCTTTGAATACTTTGTAAATTGAGGTATTTTCAAAAAAAAAAAAAAAACCTTTGCCAAAAAAAAAAAGATAAATCCCAACTGCAAGTCAGTTCAATCCCCCTTGTCCTTTCCCAATCCTACAAAGAATTCTGCAATTCAAGGCAGCAACAAAAAGAGAGGTAAAGAACTAAAAGAAATTGTTATTAAATACTCCGTGTTCTTCTCAGAATGACATAGGTAAACCTCATTCTTCCCCAAGACAGAAAGAACTATGACTTCAGCAGGAAAACACTATTAAGGAAGAAGTTACGTCTCACTGAGCTGCACAAGATTCCCGAAGTTGATCATTTTTACAGGCTGCACACATTGTATCTATTAAAAACAACACTGGCAACTTACACAAAAGATCAGCTTATGTTTGTGTTTCGCATTGTTTTGTACAAAGACAAAACACACTCAAGTGCTCCTATGTTGCAATAGCTTCATGTAGAGACAACTGGAAAAAAAGGAGGCCTACCCGAGCTGACTGACATGCATTAGGTGCACAATGTAACTTTACTTTTCCTAACCAAAGCTAAAGTTTCATATTCTAAATAAGCATGTCTTCCCAATTATTTACTGCAGGAAATAGTCTCTGTCTAAATTTACCTTTCAGTGAATCATTTTCAGCTCTCATTATGTCAATTAGCGAGTTCTCCAGTGAATGCATGTCAAAAGTCCTTGTGCGATCCTGCAAGCAAATACAAAGCTAGTTTAGGCAACACACAGGTTAAACAAGACCATCTGAAACATAAAAACTTCAGGTTTTTTCTACATTACTACGGCAGAATTAAGCAAAAACACATACACCACTGAAATCAGCCTGATACAGGAATATTAAAAATTAGAATATTCTTAAATATGAATCTGATCTATATTTATCATAGCCAATCATTTAAGAAGCCCAGTTCAATATTTAGTTTGTATTCCTTGCTATACAGTTAAACTTTGTTAAAAATAATTTCACAGTTAGGAAGTAAATATGATATCCTGGGAGACACAATTGCAAGGAGAACTCATAAAATACATATTTTAGCCCGAGTTTAAGAAAACCTAAATCCCAGAAACACACAGAATTTCCTTCACCTAAACTACTTTCTCAACAACTGATATGAGCTAATTTTGCAGTCACTTCAAATTCTGCATAGTAACTATAAAGTATTCCATACAAGCAGTAGTGTTTCAAATAGCCTAGTTTACTAGGTGACAACTTAGCTCTGATTTTTATTTCCCTGAATTCACAAGTTTGGTATTCCAAGCATTACTAGAACTGAAAGAGGACTCAACAAATGGGAGGCAAGATGTCTCATGTGCCTTACTGTTTCATTATCTCAAGCCATTTGAAGTATACTTACCAAATATTTCTCCTTCATATCAACCAAAGCCATCATTTAACACATGCGTGGTTCAAACTTTCCAAACTAAAACCATAAATTCCGCATCTTACAAATCTGGTGTTACAGTAGCATCAGGCAACATAAAATATCCTGGTACTGCATTATTTTAATTATCAAATTCAGAATAACTGAAATTATATAGAAACTTTGAAATCTTTACAAGTATCATAAAAGGTCACTAATGGAGGAAAAAAAACCCACTCTCATTCCCAAAATTATTTCCCTAGCTGTGTTATGTATTTATACATTTGGGCATTCGTAGAAACACTTGGATAGAATTTCATACAATTATATTAATCCACCTTGAATTTAATTTTTCTGTGTCCAAGAAGAACTCTAACATCAGTCCTAAAGATTTTATTTCATTCCAGTTCTAAGAGATTCGCCTCTGAACTGAGATCAAGCATGGAAAGTATCTGTTCAAGTAAGAAAGCAAAATGTGAGCAATTCAAGACAGACATTTGCTCTAAACTCCTTCTCTACAACTACTGTTATTACAGCAGTGAATGTATTTTTTTGTCCCTAACTCTAGCTGTGAAGCTGAAATTTCTCCAAATCATGCAGATCCAGCTTTCATAATTTTTAAAACCAGTGGTGAAGTAAGAGACGGTATTGCACAAAGACTATTGCGTATCAAGTTATAATGTCCTTTACTTCCAGTGATGCAGTGCTATAGCAGTATTGATTGCAGTATTGCAAGAGGCATTCTTCATGTATCAGACAATGATCAGTCATCTTGGACTTTAAACACCTAATACTATTTTAAGAGCAGGAACCCACGAGCTCCTGGAGTCCTGATCCATTTCCAAGTTCGTAAAACATATTCTGACCACTAAAAATACTAATTGTCAATGAAGTTTTCTGATGTTTTTCCTCTCTTCAGAACAGTTTATTACTGACACAGAACAGGTGAAGTGTTTCTACCCGGATGTGCTGCATTTCAAATAGCATTAGAAAGACCAGAGTTCAGAACCATTTGCTTTATTAGCCTACCCCAGTATCAAATTTGCTATAAAAAGCATAGCACTGCCCTGTCTCTCCACAGTATTTATTTCCTCAGT